>JBBBDQ010000579.1:1050000-1178187 GCA_037127315.1 Ascarosepion bandense
ATATATATATATATATATGAAGAAAAAGTGTGAGAAGCAGTGAACATTTTGTTTAAAGTGTAGATTTATTAATATAAAGTCAGTCAGTTAAGTATCATGCGTAAGATACATGACTAACCGTGAAGAAGATTATCCCGCAGTAGGTTGCCATTGCCTTCTGCGGTAGACTGGTTGCCAGCCAAGGCTATAGAACCCAATCTGTCCTGTTATTTAACCCATAACTGGAGGGAAGAGACGGATTTCCCAAGGATATTTGTAAGTAAGTGGGATGCAAGGAATTCAACTGGAATTCGAACTCGGCTCCCCAATATATATTAAGTTTCCATAATGGTATTTGTGTCTCTACACTTGTTTCGAGTCCAAAGTTAACTCTCCTCAGGCGAATAAACTTGTGACTTTACATATCGGGATATGTTTTTTTTTTGACGGCCTAAAATACTGTGTAGATATAGATAAGAGGTCGGTGAGAAGGTCAGAAAGTTCATGATTTATTTTAAAAGTATAAAAAGAATACATTGTTATTTAGAAGATTAGGGAGTGGTAATTGGAGAATATGCATTTAGGTGTGTCAATATTGTTTGATCAAAATTGAGAATTAGGTAACTATGGAGATTGATGATCTGGGTCGTGAAAGGAAGTAGGATGGCCTGGTGTTTAGACATGTCACTTTTTAATTTTGTCAGGACAAGATACATAGTGTGACCATAGATTATATTTTATTTTTACGCATCGCTCATTCAGTTATGAATTAGAGCACTTTTGCTATTGGGCGTGTATGATGATAATATACATGCTAAAAAGTCTGCT
This sequence comes from Ascarosepion bandense, assembly GCA_037127315.1. Lineage (NCBI taxonomy): Eukaryota > Metazoa > Mollusca > Cephalopoda > Sepiida > Sepiidae > Ascarosepion > Ascarosepion bandense. Next base: position 1,050,808 of record JBBBDQ010000579.1, read on the forward strand.
TTCTTCTACCGAGCGCCCATAGCCCAGAGGTACAATCGCCGACTGACGCCACTTCGATCGGGTTTCAATCCTGGGTTAAAAGCAATCGGAGTCTAACCGTACTGATGAGCTGTGATACAGTGAAACAGACCTATCTGCGGATGACTATATGTGTGTGTTTGTGTGTGTGTGTGTGTGTGTGTGTGTGTGTGTGTGTGTGTGTGTTGGTGGATGTGTGTACACGCATATGTATGAAGTTTTTACTTGCTTTCTATAAATTTTGCTTATTTGATTTGCTCTCTCTCTGTTTCTTTCTCTCTTTTCCATGCATGCTTGAATACATACATACAGAATGCACCTCAAAACCCACCGATATATATATAGCTCTTCTTCTTCAATGTATATAATGATGTGTTGGTGTCACAGATAACGGTTCGAAACGAGAAACCGAAGAATCGGGCTCATTATTTTCGCTTACGCGCAGATACATTTGTAATGTTATAAATTAATTTCCACCCTCCATCTATAGGTAAAATAGTAAAAAATCATTGTTATTCGCGAAGAATTGCTAATGCAATATTTCATCGCAAAAAGAATTGTTCTGGCATTCCAAAATATGTTTCGGCTTTAAATAAACCACAAGGGGTTGATAAGCCGTAAAATCAAATCAATCAGTCAATGTATATATTTCTCTCGAGATCTGCTCTCACTAAAGTGGCATATATAGAAATATAAGCATTTATCCATGGCGTCCTATCTAATTGCCCTCAAATTGTGGCCGATAATACAACTACAAAAACGAGCTAAGATTTTGAAGGCCCTTCACAGCTGTTTGACAAAAAAAAAAAAGAAAAAAGAAAAAAAAAGCAGCATAGCATGAAGAAAAAAAGGCTCCAAACTTAAGAAAAACAAAGTTTTTACGTCAAAATGTTTATCTTATTATTAAGAGGAATAATCCAAGTATGTTTAATTGTTAACAAAAATTAATCCTTTCTAACACGTTCGAAATTTTGGTAAAAATCTTGTTTTTTTTTTCGTCAGCAGGTAATCAAATTTTGGATAATGTAATATTACGAAATCATTTTTTTTTGTTCTGCTAAAAAACACATTAATTTGGAAATTCTTGCAAAAATCAAATAATTGTCGGATTTTAATGAATCTTTCAGGACTTATTCACAAATTATTTTTTAAATTACTATTTTTAGAAAATTTTCGTAAAAATATTTACTCCCTTCCAGGAAATTTTATGAAATTAAATTCTGTTTCGAAAATTTGTTTTATTAGTTAGACGTAGGACGCTTTGGGGAATGTAAGTCATCTATTATTTTTCAAACAGTCAGCCTTTTTTCCGAAAATCTGCTACAAATAATAAAATGAAAAATGCAATAAAACTATGACATTATTTAATTAGATAACATGTTAATTACTTTATATGTATATATATATATATATATATGTATATATATATATATATATATATATATATATATATATATATATATATTAAGGACCTTGTAGTCTGATGAAAATTTTTTTTTTCAATGAATTGTTGCAAGAATATTTTTTCAATGAATTTTTACTAGAATTGTTTTCAGTTTTTCTTTTTTAATTATAATAATTCATAAAGTCCAAAGAATCTTTTAAATTCTTCAAAGCCTTGTTGCGGTTAATTTATTAAGTTATTAAGTGAAGACTATATTTACCGATCGAAAATTGATAAGCTTAATACAAATATTCGATTCAAAAGATATTTAAAATAATTTTAAATTTTTTCGTATGTAGGGAGGTTGTTTTTTTTAAGTATATTTTGTGGGTGACATTAAAAGGTCACGTGATTCACGCTTTCTTCCCCATACGAGAAAAAATTGGACAGTTATGTCAATTCTGGTCAACTATACTTAGCTTATCACCACATCTAGCTGTCGTCAATCACTTCACACGTCAGAAATATATGACCCCGTGATTAAGAAATACTTTTATTCTAAATTTCATGCTGTAAACAATTCTTGTTTCAAACTGGGATTTCTTACTTCTTGTGTGCCGTCTATTATTGCACATATAGTAGCATATACCAACTAAATATGGAAACTTTTAGAAACGGATGATTTTTCCGAATGTCAGAAAGACAAATAATGTTCCAGCACAGTGTTTTTCTGAACACAACACATTGTCAAGGAGTTAACATTCAACGCTGTTAGTCAGTGTTCGAGTTTAGTTAAAGGCACATTTCTGAATGTTAAGTTTTATTATCTGTTGCTCAGAAAATACATATTAGCTGAAAAATATGACATTGTGCAACAAAACCCATATCCACAAAATTCGGTATATTTGAAATCAGGCATACTGCTCGTCTCGTTTGATACAATACTGCCATTTTACTATATATTTGAGATTTTCATTTGATATGTGCGTTTTATTTTCAAACAAGTATGCGTGTGTGTGTGTGTGTGTGTGAATGGGAATGAGAGAGAGAGAGAGAGAATGAGAATGAGAATGAGAGAAAGAATAAGAATGAAAAATAGAGAGAATGCGAATAAAAATGAGGATGAGAGAGATGAAAGAGAAAGAGAGAATGAGAATGAGAGAGAATAAAGAATGAGAATTTATGTGTGTCTGTATGTGCCTAACGAAAACTTTAGTTCTTTACGAGATGCTACCTAGACGTTTGAAAAATTGTACATGAAAAAGTATTCATTATCATAACATGTAGTTTCCACCTTCTTCTTTTAAGTGGCTATTTGCTTACTCTTTGCACATCGGCTTCACAAAGACATTGCTCAAAAAGGGTAGCGGCAAAACTTCGCACGTCGTTTAAATTCCCTGAAATTTTTTAATAGGATATCAACTTGTATGTTTCTGATATGTGCCAGGGAGAAATAAACAGAGGTAAAAGGAAAGTATGACGCCATGCATTAAAAAAAATCTGTCTGAATTTCTGGGATGAGATGTTATTATTATTCACATTTAGACTAATATCATCATCTTTGTTGTTGCTATCACAATGTTTCGCAGGTTGTGCTCTTATACAAATTTACATACATACATACACATCCATACAAACATATACATATGCAAATACACGCACAATATACCCCCCTCTATACATAAATACAAGAAAATATCAATAATATATTTATATTGATGCATAATCAATAGCAATCAAAATCTGTCTGGCAAATATACATAGATTAAAGCATGTAAAATTAACCCTTTCATTCTTGACAAGTTAGTGTGAGATTATCGATTGAGAAAAAAATCCGTGATATGTTTATGCTTTTTTGAGCGAATATTTACAGAAACAAATCGATAATAAAAACGAAATAATGTTTTATTCATGGATTTGACTAAGGATAGAAAATATTAATATGTCATATAAAAACAAAAAACAAAAAGGCATTCTATGAATTATTAATTATATATTCTGACGTTTATGCTAATTTTATTTTTTAACTCCGCCCAATTAATGATAACGATCTTAACACAACCCAAATGTTTAGCTTTACCAATGAATTACCTTTTTCAAAAGTGAGTGGAGCTTTCAATAATATCGAGACATCATATTCAGTTAACATCGTTACCAACATCAGTACACAAATAACCATCTACTGAGATAGTACACCTTCTTAGTTGTAAAATATTCTCGCTATCCTCGAAAATATCTAAGCAACAAAATAAGAAATTTAAACGAACCAAGAGGCAGATTAATGACAGATTCATAAAATACAAATAAGTGCTTTGCTTTTGCTTCGTGATTGACTAATTTGAAAGGCTTTTCTTCTTTCGTACTGAAGAAACTTGTAAAGAAAATTGCTTAATCACAAAAAGCTTCTAAAAAATAAAATAGAAATTGAGTAAATGCTTATTTAGAAATTTACATGGAAATATACAATGAATTAAACCTCACCGGAATTTTTACAATAGACCTTATTGGATTGTAAACTCTTTCAAAGTGGAAAATTCGGCGTACATCTAAACTTTCAGGAATTCGAAGAAGATTAAAAAACAAAAAAACAAAAAAAACGATCAAGCTGAAAAAAAAAAGAAGATTTATCAGATCTGATTTCCAGGGATTTTAAGTGCAGCTGTAGCGAGGATGCTGAAACCTGGGAAAAGTTTACTAAACAGCAAAATCCTTGTGGATTTTCTTTCGTTCAAAACAAATAAAGAAGACTAAATTGAAATTTTACGAATATATAAATTTACTTTCTCGTGTGAGCAGGCATTGTGAAGGTCTTAAATAAGATTATTTACAAAAAAGAAAAAAAGTGACACAGTAAACTTGCTGGAAGCAGAATATATATTCATTTTCAAATCTGAAACACAAATTTCATTTCATTTGTTTCATCTGTAGAGTAACGAGTAAAAAGAAAAAGACACTCGCTGGATTATCAGTCATGTTAAACACCTGAGTTGACGGGTCATAATGGATGTAAAACAGGAGACTTGCTCATAATCCGTACTATCACTTATTCAACACATTTATCCGTACTATCACTTATTCAACATAAAGTTTGTGCATGTTACGATTTGGAAAACAATTTGGAAAAATGATGAAGAAATTAGTTTTACAACCATTTTAATGACTCACGTGAGAATAACTGATGAAATACATTTGTCCAAAAGTTTCAGAAGACCTTGCTTAATTTTTTTCTATATAAAAACCCAAATGTAGAAATAATTAGACAAGTCCAAAATACCATCTTTGTCAATAGTTTTGGCGGCTATCAAATGATACACGATCAGTCCATTGTCTATTACAAAAGTCCAGTAACTTATATTTTTAAAATTTATAATTCTTTTTTTTAATTATGGAAAAGCAATGGATGTTTTAAATGTCTTTTCTAGCTTCCATAGTCTTTTTATAGAATGCAAAAATAAATCATTTTGATAGCAGTAAAAATACGGACACTGTTCACAAAGATTTTACTTCTATTATTTAAGGCAGATTGAATTACAAAATAAAAGTCATTTTTCGACTCAGCTTGAAAAATCAAACATCTGAAAAAAATTCAATTAAAATTCGTTCTCTTTGTAACGAAAAACTATTGCAGTTTTTTAATTTCTGTTTTCGGAAATTTCGAATGAAAACATTTCACCACATAAATCAGAAATTATATTTGGTAAAACATTTAAGCTAATTTTCTAATAATTCAGATTTTATAATCAGAAAGTAGTCATAATAATTACTTCGGCTACAACAATTAGGATTACTATTATCTTTGTTTTTTAAATAGTAACACACAGTTTTTTTCTCTTTTTGCTTCTGCGATATCAGGAACTAACTCGCCTGACAGTATTCAGTGCCATGACGATCACATTCCGTTTGGTTTTAGCTTGTTGGTTAATGAGTGCATTTGTAGGCACGCTAGCAGAACTATATACCAATTGTTTTTCGAAACCATTGGTAGCGCCAAGAAGAGGTAAAAGACTTCCTGTATCTATAATAGCAAACGTTACCGCTGAGACAATTCAGTTTTGTGCTTCGATATGTTTGAAGAGGTCAGCTTGTCAATCGTTCAATTACCATAGAAATGCCAGTACGCATCAATGCCAACTCAACGAATTCGATCATGAAAAGAGCGCAATGGACGATCCGAATTATATGTACAGTTCGATTAACGACTGGAACCCGGTACGTAATAACATTTCTTTTTTTACCTTATATTGGCCAAATGAAATCGTTGTAAGATTTTTTAATTTCACTGCCAGAGTTAAAATGTTCAAGCGATATGATTACATGTCACGATTAGAGATAATATGGTCAAATTTTTAAATTTAAAAGGACCTAAGGAGAAAATGACATTTTAGCTGTCAACGATACCATTCAAGAAACAGGAATTTTAGTGAAATTAATCTATTGGAAGATCATGGTTTACATGTTTGATTTTGCGTACAATATTATACACGCATTATGAACAAAATAAAAGCACAATATCAGACACGCAATATCATATACATAATATTATAAACAATATTATTCATACAATATAATAGCAACAATATTAGTCACACTATAGTATACGCACAATATTTCGAACATAATATGCACCATATAATACATAGTATTATAAACACATTATATGAGCAATATTATGCACACGATAGTTTTCATAATACGCACAGTATTACTTTATTTTTTTTTAAAATAAAATATTAGTGTAAATTAAGAAATTCGGTAAACTCCAGATGAACAAAAGTTTGCGTATTTAAAGTATTTTGTGAGTATTTAAAAAAGTTTCTAAGAATTTCTTCACTTTTAACCAATATGTTTCATATTGAGTCGTAACAAAAAACCGTAGCGTTTTTTAAAGTGAATTTGTACATACATTTATTAACAAACATATGTGCCATTTTGTTCCACTACTTTTTTGCCTTCTTTGAGAGAACTTCACGTTTCCATGCCGCATACATTTGGCATTTTTCTAGATGATGCCTAGGTCTAAGGGGTTTTCGCGGGCTACCAGAGAATTCAATTTATTCCCACTAAGAAAATCTTATAGGAATCGAATTAAGGGGTAATTCGAACGTGCAAGTTCAGGAGAGTACGACGGGTGTAGTTAGTCGACCGATCCGTTGGCTTAAATCTGCTTCCTTGCCCGGGCCAATTCTCTCTTTCAAAAATTTTCTCTACACTTTTGACAGAAACAGTTATTCTCAAATAAAATGCTGGGAGCACGGTGTCTGATCAAAGGTTCTGGTGCAAACGACGGATGATGCAATTCCGATATTGTTGGGCTGGTGACGAACATTAAGCTTCATATACTTGGAGGTTTTTCAGTGCGACCGCTACGACGACGATACTCCTCAAAGTTCTTGGGCGACTATTAAATTTTAAAAATCCGCAACAAATTCGGGGCGACGATTAAACTTTTCAAATCATAAATCACTTTCTCGGGAACCACTCAATCCGACTTCACAAAAATCAGTTTCACCTAATCATTTCATAAGCTTCTTCGTCCTTGTCCTTTCGTCGTCACTGTCAGCAACAACAAATACAATTTGCAACAAAAGCCTCCGTCTGAAACTATAGGACCAAAGTAAGTAAAGTATAAAGTATATTTTATTTTCCTTTTTCATACAAAGACATCTTCGGTTAGAAAGTTGTTTGGTCAGAGTTGTCAGCAAACCGACTCCATCGAAGAGACCCGATCTTACTCAACCGTATGCTTCCACGGTTGAGGTCTGACTCACTTTTTCAGCATAACTAAGCGTTTATATAGAACACCCGGCTGGTTATAACTGATCCTTGGCCATACTACTTCACATGCGATTATCACGGGGTTCTGAATGCTTCAGCCAAAATCACGTGAATTCCAAAGTTCCTTCTAGCTTACTCAGCTCTATTTCAATTTTTAATTGATAAAAATTATTTCGTTCATTTCCATTGTCTTCTGATGACACAGATTCAATGGGTACAACTTCTTCCCTAGATCAGATTTCCCCATCAGTAAACAAAATGCGCTGGTTTAATTTCACTATTCAAATTTACTTCAAATTTTTAATAATAAAAAATAAACGTGTGTGTGTGTGTGTGTGTGTGTGTGTGTGTGTGTGTGTGTGTGTGTGTGTGTGTGTGTGTTAGAGACTCTCTCTCTGTCACATTTCTACCGAGTTTGAAAAAAGACGTGTGGTCGGATGTTGTCCTGATAGTAAACTACACCTTTCGGATCGGTTAATTCTGGCGGATTGCTGCCTTTAATCACCCCAATTGGGAACAGCATTTGTCTGAATTTAACGTTTGATTTTGTGGGAAGAGCCCGTAATACACAATATATTTTTAATTCCACCAGATACACAACGTTCTTTGGATGAAAGCCGGCTTTTGGAGTGCGTGGCTTATTACGTTTTTTCCATGAAAATGTTTTGCTCCACATTGTTATAAACAATCAATTTTCATCACCTTCTTCAGAAATGGCTCATTTTGTTGCATTTAAGCTGAGCATTGCAGATGGAAAGGCAGTCTATTAAAGCTTTTTCCCCGTCAAATCACGATGCTTCCAAACATCGTAGCAATTTACGTATCCAAGTGTTTTCAGATGCATTGCAATGTTTATATGAAATATTGCGGATTATTACTGCGATCTCTCGTATCTTATGACCGGGATTATTTTTTAATCAATGTTTTGAATTTGTCATCATTAAGAACTGCAAGTTTGCAAAAACGTGCTCGGTCTTCCAGATCACAATTTCTACTTACGAATAATATTCACGCTATAAAACCATCTCTACAAATGATACGGATCTTGTTTACTGTTTGTACAACGTTTTGCCTTTCCGGAAATAACGGAGCCCCGGATGATGAAAATACATCTTAATTTCATACATTTTTACCTTTAATGTAAAAGCATTATTTTGGCAATAAAAACAGACATTAAAAGGTCACTATTTACATTATTTGGACTGTTACCCTCATCTTTACTGCCATATTTACAACGTTTCGGCCGTTGTACGCCCCGACCTTCTTCAGGTTCTAGGAATTTCGAACTGAACCCACAAGGACACATGGCCCAGTGGATATAGACGTTGGTTAGTTCTCGTGTATTGTAACCCCAAATACAGTAAAATATATTTTGAAACACAACAATATTCGTTTTTTTATTCTCACGGACCAGGATACATGAAGAGTGGGTTGGATAATAAATTATTGTCAACACATATTCCAGCAACCATGTTGTTGTTATCCTGTCTTATCCTTTTTTGTGAACAGTCAAAGCATCTTTAGAGGAGAGTTGTCTCCCCTAACACCTCTCCTTTTTAGCCTTTTGTTCGTATGACTTATTTCGGGAATTTATTTGCAGTCGATAGAGTTTTCTCCGAAGTATATATGATTTCCTAAGTACACATTTTGGTGGAGTTCTAGGATGATCCTTTGGTATATCCTGGGAACATTGTGAAGGCAGTTCAAAGGTGACCAATAGGATATCTAGTGGTAAGGTGAAGTTTGATTTGGTCTCTGGAAGGTGAGAGGATGTCGAACCCAAATTGTAGACTCTATATATATATATATATATATATGTGTGTGTGTGTGTGTGTGTGTGTGTGTGTGTGTGAGAGAGAGAGAGAGAGAGAGAGAGAGAGAGAGAGAGAGAGAAGGGTGTAAGATAAACCATCGAAAATGGAAATTAGTTTTTGATAATAAAGTTTTCCATTTTTTCCTAACAGCACATGGTGTCCAACTGCGCTAATCATACTTGTTCGGAAGACAGTATTTGTCTTCCAACATTGACTCAAGAATACGTGTGTCTACAGTTAGGTAAGTGCCAATTGTTCGTGAAACAATGAAAACACTTCATAAAAAAAAACAAAAAAAAAACAAGAAACATTTCTACAGTTTAAGTAATAAATAAATATTTCTAGATTATCTAACCAAGTATGAGAAGTTTGTAAAAGTTCTCGACATGAATAACTTCCTAAAATCGGTAGGCCACCATGTTGAGTCTGAGGCCCTTAACAACCAATTTGAGAATTCTTTTATCACAACATAGATACAACAATGACTTTTCCAAGCTGCCGTAGCTTCGTAATCACCATTATACTCATCCAACTCTTTCTGGATACTCTGCATTGTTCTCAGATTGACACTCAAACACTCTGAATTGTTCGTGTTGGAAATTTCAACGCGTACTGCATACTACTTCCAAATTTTTGGCGGAATGAATTGCATCATGGCGTTTTTTTTTCTCATTCAGTCACGAACAGTCAACCAATAAACTCAATCTCTTTCTCTTTACTTCATGATTTTATATTGTCAGATATTCACTGCGGCTCACCGAAATCCGTTGAATATACCGAGGACATCCAATGGCCGTACTCCAGACAATACAAAAGTAGGATCAAATATCAGTGTAAGCGGGGTTACAAATATTTCAACGGGAATGCAACTTCAGTTTGCCAGCTCAATATGACATGGTCGAATCCAAGCATTAACTGTACGGGTGAGTAAAATGCATTTCTATAAACTCTTATCATTTCTGTTGTATTTTTTTTTTTATATATATTTACGTTTTTTAATCTCATGGATTTTATATGTCTTTTTTCTTACGTTAAGAATGAAATGATGCTGTAGTGAAAGTTTTCTTCGACATGATTTGTTCTTCGTGTATATATCCGAGGTGCATATTCTAAGAGCTCTTACATTGAAACCAATATTTAATCTGCATCTTATTTTCTTGTAATGGTAATTAAGAATAATTAGGTCGTTTGTATTGTTGATTTTTGGAAAGACCTAATCAAAGGCAAGAAGTTGTCAAGAATCATTATTGCTTATATCAGCAAGGTACATGGAATATAAAAGAAGTGGAATACACCCAGATAATAAAATATTCTTTAAATTATTTTCGACAATATTTTGAAAAGTTTATATCGGGTTAAAAGAAAAGTTCGTTGCGTCTTTTAATACTTTTTCTCTCGAGCTTCCATTGCCCATGATGTCCCATGGTCCCAACATGATATCTTAATTTGGTACAAGTGACTTTATGTTTTAAAATTCTTTCATATATGAAGCAAAGTTATCATAGATTGTATTTATTACTCTTGACACACCGGTGTGTCGTTCGTTACCTGAGTTCATTATACAACCTAGAATCCCACACGACACACACGAATGCATGGTACGGCTCTGTGTATGTAAAAATTAAAAAAAATGATCCAGAAAAACGACAGTAAAAATTCCAAAAGGAAATCGAATCAAAGATTAAAAAATAAAAATATTAAAATGTTTTTTAATGTGATACTGGTGTACCATGACCCCATAAGTAATTCATCATAGAATCCACCCCAAGGAACTCTCATAGAAAAGAAATTAGAAAACGACCAACCGGAAGGTCGTGTGAGCTTTGCAGACATATCAACACGACCATCCGTGGGTTGTGTGGCAGCCAACGAGTTAAGGCAATTACAAAGAGAATATTTAAATACTCGTGCATAGATTTAATAAACAACATATGTGTCATTCTTCGATTTCTCTGAGGTGGCTTAATGATTTCAACCTATCAGACCGGAGTGATGAACTGGTCTAAGCTGTTATTAAAGGCTTATAGAGAATTGAAGTTCTTTCAATTGAGAATTTTTTAGAGATCGATATAACTAATAAAACACAGGTACAAGGTGTGTTCAGCGGGTGTTATAGGACACCCAAAGTTGTACTAATTTTTGCCCGTTCTGCAAAGATACATGAGGTTTGGTGTTCTGATGAAAGACGATGATTGGCCGATTCCGGATGCTTTTCATCGATTGGGAACAGAACTGAACGTGTAATTTTGTGGAAGGATCTTGAAATACACTTTGCTTTTCCAGTCCCATCCAATGTTTAGTAAGTTAAGTGCCATACGTGATACACGCTTGAGCGATTATGTCTCTTTCTATCAATGATTGACTAAGCAGAAGATTTTCTCGCAGTAGGTTACCATTGCTTTCTGCGGTAGACCGGTTACCAACCAAACTATATAACCCAATCTGTTTTGGGTTTCTTCCCCATCCAGCTATAGATGGGGAAGAAACCCAATTATTTGTGGGTAAGTGAACGAAACGAATTGAACTGGAATTCGAACCCGCACCTCTGATTTTTCATTCTGAGCCAATAACCACAACACACACCAAATGTTACTAGGAGAAAAGTCATGCTGACTTTTAATTCACTAACGCAAACTTTTGTTTTCTTTCCATTACTTAGGTAATTGGTGATATTTCTTGGATGGTGTAAATACTACAGTATTTATCACTTAAATATTTCTGCATATTCTCGAAAAGTGTAGTCTTTGTTCAAGAAAAAATGTGGCATTGATATAATTTGAATCGCCACCGTCAATATTTCAAACTCTAGACGAGATATTTTCACTAATATACATTCTGTTTCTTTGACTCTGTTGTTTTCATCACATCGTTTTGATTGTTTCACTCTCCGGCCTTCTTCCGGTATCAGCTGTGTTCTTCTCTGAACTTCAAGCAGAGCCCTGTTTGATACTTGAACCTACGATTTTCTAGTTCTTTACCTCTTATATGCTTTCCTGGGAATTAAACTGTTAATTCTTCCTAATAACATAATGCTGGCGCTCTACTAAGTGTATATTTACGTACTACATGATACACAAACTGCAATTATGACTTCCAAGGAACCAGGTCGACCGGAAGCTACAGCTGCCGAAATGTTGTGATGAAAACAACAAAGATGGGAAAAAATATTCCGAATGAATCAATGCGTGGTAATGGCTGTCGTTGAATCGGATCTGAATTTAAATTCTAATATTAAACATTGAAACCAAGGCTTAGATTTTTAGACGCAGAAATTCTTTATGGGGTTTTATTGGTTATTTTTAGAAATGATCTGCGGCATTCCACCAAACATATCAAATACCGACTTAAAAAATTACACAGGAAATGACTTCGGTAGCACGGCGTATTATGAATGCACAGCAGGTTATAATAGTTCGGAGGTTATGGGAGAGTCACAATGCATCACAAATGGAACATGGACAGAGCCTAATATTAATTGCACAGGTAAAGTAAGAAGTTCAATAGACATGCTCACATAAGCAAGTGCATGTGTATGTAGATATGCGTGAGTATATATATATATATAGTATGTCAAAAATTTCGAAATTGACATTCGCTGAATGACCATTTCAGCGAGAAAATTCTCGCTTCATCAGCAACGATCGAAAACAAAAATTTATTTATTCAAATATGGTACAAAATTTCTATACCGGAAAAAGCCCCAAAACATATCCACATACAGGAAGTAAAAATAAAAGTGGGGGAATGGATTAAAAAAGAAAAAAAAATTAAATTTGTCGGCCAGACATAAAGAAAAGCAGAAACAGATTCATGATTCAATATTAGAAGACTTTACATTACGTCTGTATGAAAGAATCTAAAGTTAAAATTTAAACCGTGTCTTGGTTAATTTTCTCCTGTCTACCCCTTTTGTCTTTTCTTTCTCTTTCCCTTACCACTTCTATTCTTGTAACACTGTTTAAATTTTAGCTTTTGATTCTTTCATACAGACGAAATGTAAAGTCTTCTAATATTGAATCATGAATCCGTTTCTGCTTTTCTTTATGTCTGGCCGACAAATTTAAATATAAAAAAACTATTTCTTAATTCCCCACTTTTTTTTAACTTCTTGTGTATGGATTTGGTTTTAGGCTTCTTCCGGTATAGAAATTTTGTACCATATTTGAATAAATAAATTTTTGTTTTCGATCGTTGCTGATGAAGCGAGAATTTTCTCGCTTTCGGAATTTTTTTACATACTATATATATATATATATATATATATATATATATATATATATATATATATTGTTCTGTAAATCGATAATACTATCCGTCTTGATTAATTTTAATATTAGTAGAATTAATATTAATAGGATCTGTTTTTTTGGGATTTTAACTTTCTATATATGTATTCAGGGTATGGCAGAAATACCTCCAACAAATACTGCCCACATAGTGGTAAAACATTAGCTAGATGAAGACACCATCTGGGAAGTATATGTGGGAGGCATATATGGGATGTATTTCAGTCGCACTCTTTACAATTATTACTCGAAAAATGAGTACAAATTATTCAAACGAAGAGATACAATGAAAATGCCATTATATTCAATCCATCTCTGATTAATATACGCATGAATTATTTCACTTATGACTGACTAATATTTGTACTAAAATTATCTATCTATCTATCTATCTATCTATCTATCTATCTATCTATCTATCTATCTTGTTGCATTCTTTTATTGTGTGTAAAAACTTATAAAAACTTAAAGAAGTATATATTAACTTAAGTTGAAACGTTACTTAAAAGAAAGAAAGTGTGTTCAGTTGACCCACTCTTCAGTGTCCTCTTGAGATATGCGGGCAGTACTGCCGACAAGTGAGTATTTTTTTTTCATTTTAAGTGGGCGGTATTTTGTTTTGAAGAAAACTAATAGATTTAATGGGAAATGCTCAACTTATGATTTCAGTCTAGAATTGGAGCTATGTTGTCAAACAGATTTTTACAGATGTGGGCAAGATAACATGGTAGACGTTTGTATTTTTCAGCAAAATCACCTTCGTAATCAAAATCTTTTTCATTCATATATTGACATAGTTAATAGTTAACCTAGTTTGATTATTTTTTTTGTTAGAAACAAAGAAAACATTTTTGAACTCTTATGTAATATCGGTCCTCCTATGAGGCAGTGAATGATAGACAGTCTTCTCAAAGAGAAAGAAGAGACTTGAGGCGACAGAAGTGTGGTTCTATAGAAGGAAGCTGAGAATACTAAGGAACTGAATAGGTGAGTAACAAAAAGGTTTTATGGAAAATAGATAAAAAAGGACATTCATACTTAGAATCAGAAAGAGACAATTGAAATTACTATTTCACATAATAGGGAAAGAGGCTTCGAAGAATTTGACACTCACAGTATATATTAAAGGTAAGAGTGACAAAGCAAAATAGTGAGTAACGTAACTAAAGAGTTTGAATAAATGGTTGACAGAAGTGGGAATAGGAGCGATAGTAAAAAGACAAATTATACTAAGAGTGACAAAAGAAAGAGAACTGGGGTGAGTCATAATCACCAACGTTCTTAAAGGACAAAGAACATAGAAGAACAAGAAGAAGAAGGTTTTTCTTAAAACTACTACTAAGAATTTCTGTACATACTCGTGTATAAGTTGACTTCATATATAGTGCGACTCCTGAATTTTTTGCATGAATTTTTACACTCCAGAAAGATTTTACCTGTGTATTGTGCAACTGATCTCTGAAAACCATGAATTTTAAACTTTTAAAAATAAATAAATAAACAAATAAATAAATAAAATAAAATAAAAAGACATGCATATTTTTGCATATTTTTGCATAAAAACAGACCAGAAAAAATTGCACTATATTCGAGGATCTCTAGTATTTTGTTTAAATGCAGAATAAAAATGATATCAAATTAAATGAAATGAACCCTCGTGTAACAGATGACCAATTTAATTTAATTGAAACCGTGATTGTATGTAGTTCTACCTTCATCCGTCATGGATCGAAAGAGACATGATCGCCCAAGCGTATATTACGTGTGGCAGTCAACTGATTGCTGTTAGCATGGTTGAATAGAAGGACAGATTGGGTTCTATAGCGTAGGTTGGGAAACAGTCTAGAAAGAAATACCAACCCACAGTAGAAAATCCCTTGCCTAGTCAGTCATGGATCGAAAGAGACATGATCGTTCAAGTGAGTATATTCTTCTTCTTCTTCTTCTTCTTCTTCTTCTTCTTCTTCTTCTTCTTCTATGTGCTGTGTCTCTTCAGGACATAGGCGATCATGATCTTCTACATCTTCCTATCCCTTGTAGCTCCTAACACCATTCCTCTTGTTACATCTCCCATCTCCTGCTCCGCCATCCACTTGCTCAAGTCCATCAAGTATATCATGCATTGCTTTCCTTGTCTCTCCTTCCCACTATCCGTCACGTGAGTATCAGATTCTCCAAACCATATTTACTCATTTCATGTCCCAAAAAATACAGCTGCCTTTTTAAGATGTTAAGTATCAGTTTTCTTTTCGTTTCCATTTTTTCCAAAACCTCCCAAGTTCAGTCCATGGCATCCTCAGCATCCTTCTGTAGAACAAAATTTTGGTTGCGTCCAATCTTTTTCTCATCTTTGATGAGTTTGTCCAACATTCGCTGCCATATTGAAGGACAGACATCACATAACAATCTAGTACTCTCTTCTTTTTTTCCAGCGAATTTTTTCTGTCATTCAATATTTTATTCAGCTTAGGGGTAATTCCTTTAACCAAAATGGTTACTAATTAAGTCTGGGGAAAACATGATGATTAAGCGACGCCTAATTACCTATTAATGAAAGCACATTTCTATTTGAGGTATTTCGCAGTCTGTATTTCTCACTTTCTTACCCGAAACGTAAAGTAGTATTTAAATGTTTTTTGTAATCCGATTTTATTTCTTATATAATTTATACGTTACTTTTAGTGGTACACGTGTTTTACTTAACATTCCGGTTATTCTTAACGTTGAAACTAATGTCAACCGGCCTAGAAATCGAGAAGACCTTACTAATAAATTGCACCAATAAGTGCATATAAAACGAAAAATATCGAAAAGTTTAAGCAGTCAATTGCTGATACCATTTGGCGAGTGGACGGTCAGGTTCGTCTACGAAACTCTGGAGTGAGGATGCTGAAGATAACATCAATCAGCTACTTGACAAAGCTATATATATATATATATATATATATATATATATATGCATGTATGTATCGTATAACTATAAAAAGTGAAGTTAATGTCAACCGGCCTAGAAACCGAGAAACCCTTACTAAAGTCATGCACACACAAACACGGGCGCACGTGTGTGTATGTGTGTGTGTGTGTGTGTGTGTGTGTGTGTGTGTGTGTGTAACGCATATATCAGCGCGTAGGTCAACTTAATTTTCTATCAAGCAGTATCACCCCATGCAAGATAGTGAAAGGGTTGCAGTGTGTGGAATATTTAGGAACAGGAACATTAATAATGAGCAGAAAAAAGAAAAGAAAAGAGTAATCAGGACGACAGTAGATAGCGAATATTATTGCATTTAAAGTTGGTTGGATAGCATGGAGTCAGAAAGAACTTCCAGAAAGGATAAGTGCGAGGAAAGAAACTATTAGCATAGAACTTGCGGCAGTATCTAGCCAGATTTGCTTTAAAGTGATATCTCAATGCCAGTCCAGTACTGCACTTAAATTCATAAAGTTTAGGTACCGTAGCGAAGAGCTCATCCGAAAAGTTACCATGAAAATATTTATAAAAAAAAATATTGACAGACAGGCAACCTTACGGCACTGGGTAAGAGACTGAAGCCGAGCCACCAAATCGAGACCAATAATATTGCTGATACTTCTTTTGATCTTATCAAAGAGCTCAAGATAAATAGCAGGTGTACCGACTCATATGTGACAGCAACATTCTATTATTATAAATATATATGATCGATTCTGGAAAGAAAAATTGTCCCTCACGGCACAATGAATCGATTTTCTTAGCACCTGACCCAGCAATCAACATTATACAGTGAAAATGAATAAATTTGTAGTAAAAATTATCAACAACACATTTTATAACGAAATGATCAACAATACAATTGAAGGCATAGAATATATTTAGTTCAAACCATAAAATGTGTTCAAAATATTTATATTTTGGCATTAAATAACCTATAGATGTATTGATATGCCGCTAAACAAACTCAACATACCAACTAGACAACAGTGTATACATACCGTCCGCGACCGTTTTATTATACGAGGTAAGTGACACTTTGATCCTTCATTACTTCTTGTAAATATATTACAGATACATTTGTTTGCTTTTTAAATTTCTCCAAACGATTCTCAATGTATGCTTCTGTTCAATAGACATTTTTCCGAATTATTTTCTATTAAATTTTGAATCGTTTTTAGATCATGACATCTTTGAATATTTTATTGTATATGATTTACCACACATTTCAAATTATTGTCACCTGCACCGGTGCATCTATATTAATATAATGTCGACTCCGTGCGAAACGTTTGACATTAGAGAAATATGCCTAAATAATATTTTCTTTTTATTTTCTCAGAAATCAATTGTGGAACTCCTCCGTCTTTTAATACATCTAAATTAAAGATTTTCACCGGAACATTGCTTGATGATGTTGCTGTATATTCTTGCTCTAATGGCACAATCTTGAAATCCGATACAAATTATTCTGTCTGTTCAAGTGATGCGATGTGGTCAAATGACGTTGAATGCGGTACGTTGTTAATTTAAAAAATCATTCTTTGATATTCACAAATGACTTTTAATCTTCTTAAATACTTTGAATGTTACCACCAGCAATTCTTTTTATAATCGTCTCACTCCAAGCAAGTCAGTACTGCCACTGGTGCGCAGGGGTGAGACATACTAGGAGAGTGAAAAGAGAGGAGAACAGATTACAGTAGGTACTGGAGAATGGGTAAGGGACGGGCGGGAACATTGTTGTGAAGAGAGCTGCGTGAGAGGAAAGTGTAAAGGGAGAAGAAGGATGGGAACTAAGGAGATAAGAGATGTCTGTTAACGCTGCATTTTAACTCCTGAAGACTGTAGCTATCTGGGAAGCAAGAATACGGAAGGGAGTTCCACAGACAGAAGGTGTGAGAAAAGAAGCTGTTAGAGTAGAAGTGTTTATACTTGATTGTTTTCACAGTAAAAGGGTGGGGCCTTCTTACTAGTCTAGTAGTTCGAGTAAATTCGTTCAGAGAGGGCAGCAAGGATCTAATAATTCGTGAAAATATTTGTAGAAGAGACGGAGGGAAGCCATATCTTGTCGATGAGAGAAAGACTGGAGTCGAGCCGACATTGTAGATTCTTTGGATTTTGTCGAGAACCCCAAGATGAATAGCAAAAACTGATTCAATGCATAGGTGGATAGTAGCAGATTTAATTGATAATTTCAGAACTTCATGAATAAATCATGAATGACTAAATAAAAAAATTCATAAAGAGAATTTTATTTATAGAATAAAGAATATATTCCTACGTAGATGATGATGATAGGTGTGTACCCTGCATCCCTGATACATAAAAATTTCTTTAAGACTTTCCCATCTGTGCACCCTAGAAGTGTAACTAATGTTTTCCACGAAAGTAATTGATTGCCCAAGACACACCCATTACAGTGATGACATAGTAAAAAAGAATCTGTTGTTTGTCGGTATTAGGTAAACAACATCAATTTAGAAAAAAAAAATTTGTCATAATTTTCAAAAAATATAGTCTCTTAATTATGATCACGTGTAAATAATGTTTTTATATTGAATTTATTAATTTAATTACAAAAAGTTGTTCTACCAGTTTAAGGGATTTCGCACAATTAAAATTGTTAGTATGTAGTTCTGAATTTTCCAGGGACTCACCACAATTACCACCTGTGGATCCCAGGTAATACATTAAAAAAAAAAAATGAAAAAACTATCAGCAACACTATTCCTACTTTATAGGCTACAGGAAGTTAGAAATGATTATTCTTGAACATAACTAAAACCAGTTTCTGTATTTTGGCAGTTTTGGGCTTTCATATTTATATTTGAGGCAGTTTGTATTTGACTTTTTTTTTAAAATCGTGGAGAGATTATAGGAGTTAATTTTTGTCGTTTAATTTATAAACATATTGACAATATCAATTAAGTGCCATACGTGATACACGCTTGGGCGATCATGTCTCGAAAGAGACATTAATGACGAGGCAGATTTTCCCGTAGTAGGTTGTCATTACTTTCTGCGGTAGACTATAGAAGGCTATAGAACTATCCTGCTATTTAGCCCATAGCTGGAGATAGAATAGATGGATTAATACCTTTCCCAAGGGTATTTGTACGTAAGTTTAACTGGAATTTGAACTCGACTCTAAGGTGGCTGTATTCAGGGGTATTTTGGGCTATATTTTAAGCATACAGTAAGTAATATTTTTGCGAAGTTGTGTTAATCATCAATTAATTTTCTCTTTTACTGATTTCTATGAGAAATATTTGAGATTTTAGCAGATTTTAAGTTTTTCCTGTCATTTCAACTGAAATGACTGATCAATGATAAATTCACTATAAGAACATTTTTGAAATGCTTAAATTTGTTCTTTTTTTTAGAGAGTTGCTATTATCTTTCAAATACATACAAAATTTAACTTTAAGATTCATTTAAATTAAATGCATTTTTAAGTTGTTTTTGTTTATGGTGGGGGATTCTTTGTCAAATTTTAGCAGTACCTAAATAGTTACTATGAAATAGTTAAGTTTATTAAAAGTACCATAGCATTTGTTCTATGCATCATTACAATTTGTGACAAAGTAATTTAAATCGCCCTAACTTTCTTATTGATTTTAAGAAAAGTTATTGTATATATCAGTATACATGTGCGTTGTGATGTAATGGATATCGGCTCGAAATAAGCAGTTTGAGATCTGAGTTGAAATTCCAGTCAAATTCGTTTCACTCACTTACGCTTGGGAAAAGTATAAACCCTTCTCTTCTCCCTCAACTAGAATTCGAATATTCAATTCCACTTTCCAAGCCAATATCCATTACACCACAACACATATTCTGTAACATGGGCAGCTGAACAAAACTATTTTTTTAAATAAAGATTTCAGTGAAGGCCTGAAAGCAGAGTGACAGAAACGCTGTGAAGTTTGTTTTTTTTACAGTATTTTACACCCGGGGGGCAAATTGAAGTAGAGGTTTACTGACTAACAAACAAAGATAATAAAGACAGTCGAAGTATATTATTTATTTGTCGTATCATGAGATACTAAATTAAAATGGCATTTTTCTTAATTAAGTTTATTCATATTTTGATCGCGGTTAATCGTGTTGTGCTTAAAAATATCAAATAGTTTTCATAAAATTCCTAATATAGAAAATGATTAATTTAAAATATATGCCCGTAAAAATTTTAAAGTATTACTGGGAAAGAGAAAATATTACGTTTAGTTGCACATAGTAGACTTGTGTAAAAATCCGAAAGTCAGTTAAGAATAAATAGATTAACACTAAGTGAGGAACAAATCCACGACTCAGTTGCAATAGATACTCAGTTGCAATAGATTCTAGCGAGACCAGCTCGCTAACCAATAGACCACGTCAGCCATATTAGCACTAAGTCAGCCATATTAGCACTAAGTCAGTCATATTAGCACTAAGTCAGCCATATTAGCACTAAGTCAGAACTAATTGTTAGCACCCAATAAAATTAAAGGTTTAGTTCAATCATTATTTCGCTAAATAATAGTAAAGCACTCCAGATAAACAAACTTTTAAAAAAATATATAATTTTCTGGTCCCGTTTGCTATGTAAATTTATTGTAAATTGATTCCCCTATGTAAGTCAAAATAAATATGTCCATCGGGCGTGATTTCTTCAAAAATTTTTTTAATATCTTTTCATTCGTAATCTGGTGTAATTAATCGATACTAATATATAAAGAACTCCAAATTACGATTTTCAGTTGCTTTTACATTTTAAGAAATTATTTGATATGCGCATATTTTGTAAATTTACAATTTGAAACGTACTCTAGTGGTGCTATAGGAGATTCTACTGGGGCATCGAATAGCACTCTGTCGTATTAAGAGATGAAAGTAGGTTTTACTATCACCCAGCTGATGATCATTTGCGGAACCAACAAATTTATTTACCAACGAGACAAGCCTAATCTCAATATCATTGGGTGAGGTGCCATAAATTACATTTTTCACTTATGCTTGATGCATAAGTGTTCCTCTAATTTTTTGAGCTATATATATATATATATATATATATATATATATATATATATGTGTGTGTGTGTGTGTGTAGCTAAATACACAACAGTCATTATTATAATAGAGAGGATTCTAATTATTATTATTATTTACTTTCTGTTTACTATAATCTCTTGCTAACCTGAGATAAGATAAGGTAATAAATGATTGCATTCTGCTTGCACAAATTCTGATGCTATGTGATGCAGAATTTACTCATTACACTGATAAAATTACTCCTGGGTAGATTAGCAGTTTAACACTTTGAAATTGTATGTATTTTTTGAAATTAAAAACTGCTATTTAATAATATTCTTGTCTGTACCTTTTCTACCGTATCCAGGTCTTCAATTATTATAGACGTAACAGCAGTTTTGAAGTGTGATATTTTAAAAAATTTCAAGATCGTTACATTTATTATTTGTCCTGAGATATTTTTCAATAAACATATTATTATTATTATTATTATTATGTCATTTTTCATCATATTTCGATTTCTGCTTTGGTCTCACTACCAACCAAGTCTGCGGGGAGACCTAAGGCAGGTAGTGGCATGTTGTTATGGCTCCATTTCATGTTTTTCTATCTTCCCTATCATCTCCAGCATTACATAGATAAAGTTTTCCTTAGTGTGTGGGCTGTACTTAATAAGACAATTTTTTGTATATCTCTTAAGCTGGGGTTTCCAGGGATTCTTTCAATGTGTTGTTTTGTTCCATTTTTTATCATTCCAAGTGCACCTACTATCACTGGCACAACTCTTGTTTTCAATTTCCACATTTTTCCTATTTCAATTTCCAGGTCTTTATATTTTGACAGTTTTTCAAATTCCTTGATTGCTATGTTACAATCCGCTGGACAAGCCATATCAATTAATAGACAAGTTTTCTCCTTCTGGTTTTTAACAATAATGTCTGGCCTGTTTGCTTCAATTTTTCTGTCTGTGTAGATGGTGTAATCCCATAGAATGGTTACATCTTCTATTTCTGTAACCGGTGCTGGGTGATGTTCATATTATTATTATTATTATTATTTACTTTAGAACACACTTCCTTTCGGATTCCAATCAGAGACTTATGGTCAGAAATGGTTTCATGACATTTTCATTAATCATTTTAGCACTAAAATAAAATAAAATAAAATAGAATAAAATAAATAAATAAAATAAAATAATATGACACATTTTACATTTACGAAGCTCTTCGTAGTAATGTGCGAGCTGTACTTGTGAGTACAATATTTTGTATTTCTTTAAGGCATGGGCTACCATGATTCCCTTCAGTGTGTCTATCGGAACCTTTCCCAATCAATCCGAGTGCTTCAACTACATTGAGAATTATTGATGTCCTCGAGTGCCACATTTTTGAGATTTCCATTTAAACATCCTTCTAATATAATAATATTATTGTAATCGTTTTTATCATGATTCTATTTCTGCTATGGTCACACTACCTACCAAGTCTACGGAAAGACCTAAGACATGTCGTGGTGTGTTGTTATGGCTACATTTAATTTGTTTTTCTACCTTCCATAACATAACTAGCGTTACTAGTTCTTCTTAGTGTGTGGACTGTAATTAGCAAGACAACTTTTGTGTATCTCTTAAGCTGGGATTTCCAGGGATTCTTTCAATGCGTTGTTTTGTTCCATTTTTTATCTTTCCAAGTGCACCTACTGTCACTGGCATCATCATCATCATCATCATCATCATCATCATCATCATCATCATCATCATCATCATCATCATCATCATCATCTTTTGATTTTTGCAGTGGTCACCCTACCTATCATGTTTGCGGGAAAACCTAAGGCATATGCTGTTATGGCTAAATTTCATGATTTTTTTCTAACTCCCATAACATCACTGGAAAGAATGTGTGGGCCGAATTGACAAGAGAATTTTTTTGTATTTCTTTTTAAAGTAGAATTTCCAGTGATTTTTCGATGTGTTGTTTTTTTCTTGTTTTTATCATTCCAAGCGTACTATTTTTGTTTTCAATTTCCACGTTTATTATCATTATTATTATTATTATGTCATTTTTCATCATATTTCGATTTCTGCTTTGGTCTCACTACCAACCAAGTCTGCGGGGAGACCTAAGGCAGGTAGTGGCGTGTTGTTATGACTCCATTTCATGTTTTTCTATCTTCTCTATCATCTCCAGCATTACATAGATAACGTTTTCCTTAGTGTGTGGGCTGTACTTAATAAGACAATGTTTTGTATATCTCTTAAGCTGGGGTTTCCAGGGATTCTTTCAATGTGTTGTTTTGTTCCATTTTTTATCATTCCAAGTGCACCTACTATCACTGGCACAACTCTTGTTTTCAATTTCCACATTTTTCCTATTTCAATTTCCAGGTCTTTATATTTTGACAGTTTTTCAAATTCCTTGATTGCTATGTTACAATCCGCTGGACAAGCCATATCAATTAATAGACAAGTTTTCTCCTTCTGGTTTTTAACAATAATGTCTGGCCTGTTTGCTTCAATTTTTCTGTCTGTGTAGATGGTGTAATCCCATAGAATGGTTACATCTTCTATTTCTGTAACCGGTGCTGGATGATGTTCATACCAGTGTTTGTTTACAGCTTTTCCATAATGTTTGCACATTGCCCAATGTAAATATTGCCCAACTCTATCGTGGCGATTTTTATATTCGTTTGGGGCAAGCACAGAACAGCCTGAGATTAGGTGGTCTATTGTTTCTTGGTGTTTATCACAAAACCTGCATTTTGGATCCATATTATTATGCATAATATTTGCCTGAAAGTTTCTCGTGAAAAGACTTTGGTCTTGTGCTGCAAGTATAAATCCTTCAATTTCAGACTTTAATCCAGATGCACGTAACCATCGATGAGTATTAACTTTGTCAACATTGGATTTATTGGCACGTACTGGATATTGGCCATGCAGAGGTTTGTCTTGCCAGCGCTGTTTCATCTTTTCAAGAGCTTTATCTTTGGCTTTCAGTTTCATATTTTTTGCCACAATAGTTGGTTCTTGGCTACTGTTTTGTTTTTCTACAGAATCTACTAACTGTAAATCTTGTTTGTATTTACTGCCTTCTTTTATTATTGAATATTTTTTCTTTCTTTCTTCATGTTGCCTTACTAATTGTATCATCCAATCCTTTGTTGTTTCTATGTATGTTAGTAAGCCAATAGTTGTTGTCTTGTATGACAATTCCAGCTGAATAAAACCCCTTCCACCTTCTTTACGGGGTATGTATAGACGGTCTACATCAGCCTTTGGATGATGCATCTTATGCTTAGAAAGAAGCTTTCTTGTTTTAGCATCCATTCGCCTGATGTCGTTTAGAGTCCAGTTTAAGATGTTGAAGCTATATTGGACAACTGGGATTGCAAGGCTATTAATGGCCATAACTCTATTCTGTGAATTTAATTCAGTTTTTAATATCATTCGTAGCCTTCTATAGTACTCTTTACGCACTATTTCTTTCATTTTTTATGGTGAATGTTTTCGCTCTCATTTACACCTAGGTATTTATAAGCTTCTTCTGGTTTCAATTCTTTTATTGTTACAGCAGGGTCTAGGCTAATTGAGGATGTTTCTTGTATTGATCCACGTAAAACTGTAGCTTTAGCACATTTATTCAAATTAAATTTCATTCCAATGTCTTCGCTGAAGCATTTTACAGTTTGCAGAAGACCTTCCAGCTCATTATCATTCTTAGCATATAACTTTAAGTCATCCATGTAAAATAGATGGCTTATTTTCTTTTGGCCTATTTTATAACCACAGTTGACTGGTTAGTGCTATTAATGATATTCAGAATAGTAAGGGAGATAAAGAATCACCTTGAAATATACCTCTTTTGATGTTTATTTCATCGGACTTATAGGTTCCATTTATATGATTGAGGTAAAGGGTTGTTTTCCATATAGACATGCACTGTTTGATGAAATTGATGATGACGGGCGATATCTTGTATATATTATTGATTGATGATGACGGGCGATATCTTGTATATATTATTGATGATGACGGGTGATATCTTGTATATATTATTATTATTATTATTAACATCATTATTATTATTATTATTATTATTATTATTATTATCTGTGATTTGCAGGGACTTGTTCCAAGAACCAGATCATAAATTATCAAGGAAAACAAGTGTGCTACTTAAGATCATCTAACAAAGTCAAATATTCTTCATTATCAACTAGCAGATTGCTGATCGCTTCTGAAAAACCTATCATTGACATCTTTAGAAAGCAAGCAAGGAAGCAACAATCAGATGGTATGTTTATTCGGTCAAGGAATGCATATTGTCAGGCTTATTAGGCCTAATTACAAAAGTTTATTACACAGTACAAAAATGTTTTTAGGTATTTCTAATCGAGTTACATTAGTTAAACTTTTACTGCTTATAGAACGTATATTTAGGTATTCAGTCAAACAATCAGATTTAAAAAAATAAATTCAAAAGTTTAGTAACTCAAAAGTTTACAGCACATTTATTTTTATTTACAACATATTTTACTAGAATGTTTCAAATTAGGATGAGATTGTTTTTTTAGAACGTTCCAGATTAATTTTATGATTAATTTTAGGAATGATTAAAAGTATTGCGTCATTCTTTTTCTGTCAACTATCCTTTAAACATTGACAAAATGGGGAAAAGCAAAATAATTGGTCAATACCTCCGTAAACGTATTGTTGATCTTCATACAAATGGATTTGGTTATAGGAAGAAATCTATTCAGTTAAATGCGCCATTGAGTTCAGTTGGTACGATAGTTCAACACTGGAAGACGTGTCATTCCATTCATCTCACCAAAAATGATCTGATCGTCCTAGGAAGGTAACGAAACGTACAGCAAGATTATTGGCTAGAAACGTTGTCAACGAGCCCTAAGTTACGCTTAAAGAACTTCAGGGAAGACGAGAAGTAAAAGTGTGTACGGATGCAATAAATCGTTCACTTCGTCGATATGACATCTTTTCGAGGACTCCAAAGAAAAAAAGCCCTTCTTCTTGACCCAACTTTGCTTTTTATTAACAAACATTCTCAAATCATTAGTAAACATCGATAAAGATTCTGTTACTCCTTATTGACGCACTTCCAAAGCATAAATATTCGGAGCTTTGTAGCTGGTCTCTCCTCTGATTGACATCTAACAGCTCAGATAACTGGCTTGTTACTTTCAGTATCTCAAAAATCAAATTAATATCGTTTCATAATCGCCGCTCAGACCCTTATCCCTTGCTCGTAAAAATGGAAGGTTCAATTGTCAATGGGGTTTCATACTTTCAATGTCTACTGAGTCTCAAGTTCTGTCCAAGCCTCAAGTAGAAGCCATATATATAATCCATTGCTAAAACACTAGGCAAATAGTTCATTCTAGTGATTCGTGAAGTATCTGATTCCTTCTGCCATGCTTTACCCTTAGAAGGGTCAGATTAAGCAGGGTTATTTCTATCATATCTTAACTAGAGATGTTCATTTCTCAATTTCCTTCCTTGATAAATTTGTTTATAGAGTTGTATGAGAGAAGACTTGCTTTCCTACACATATAACGTTATCAGCTCAATGACTCAATTAAGGCTTACATTATTTTCTGGTAATTGATAATATTTTTTCTTGATCTTTGATTAACTTTTGTATGAAAATCTCTTTCAATGTATTTTTAAGATTTTTATATTCATTTCACCCCACGTAAGGCGCGATCACCCTTAATGCGTTAAGGGTTACAGTGAGAGAAAGAAAAACAGGGTACAGGGGAAGTTGAAGAAAGAAAAAAGATTAATGAGATTGAAGGGGATAGAAGATAACAACTAACGTTGCATTTAAACTTTTGGAGATTGTAACTATTAGGGAAGCAAGTAAACGGAAGGGAGCTCCAGAGGCGGGAAGTGCGAGAAAAGAAACTGTTAGTGTAGAAGATTATTTTCAACGGTTAAAGCGTGTGACCTAGATGCCAATCTAGTAGCACGCGTAAATTCATGGGGTCGAGAACCAGGAAAATATCGTTAGAGTAGATGCTTGAAAAGATTTGTAGAAAAGACTGAGGGAAGTCACATCACATTTGTGAGAAAGTGACTGAAGAAGACCGATTACATTGCAGATCCTCCTTTTGATTTTGTCGAGAACCCCAAGATAGCAGGATCACCCGACCAGATATGGCAACAATATTCAATGCACAGACGAATGGTAGATTTATAAATGTGCAAGATGGATTCTGACGAAAAAAAACTTTCTGGCCCGATACAGTGCCCCAACCTTCTTCGCAGTAGATGCAGCGATAGATTTGCTGTAGTCTTTCCCTTCACTTGAGAGAGTGGGGTCAAAGAGGCGCAGTGCCTTTGCTCTCCAGGAGACTAGCGTTATCCATTCTGATGGCATGTAGGAAAGTTTCTCTATAGTGGTTAAAGGAGAGCAGTTTCCTATCCCAGTCCATCACAGATTGGAGGTCCTTTTGAAGCGCAAGGTTAGTTATTTTTTTGTATTTTCCTTAATTAGTGAGCAACTATGAATATCGAAATATTGACAAATGCAGCATTTTATTTACTAAATATTGATTACATATAGATATGATTTTCAGTGTTACTTTTGTTATTCTGATTTAAAATTTAATTGTGCTAATAACGTATAAGTCGAGAATTATTGATTTGGACATCGGAAACACTAATTATGTAATTCCCATCAACAAATCACGATGATGGCTTTAACGTTACATTACTTTTGTGTACATCTCATTATACTAATATTTTTATCTCCCTTAGTTTCATTTCTACATATAAATCGAGTTTTCCGTAGCATCAGAAACTTATGAATTCTAATGTGTTTTCATGTTTTGATTTTCCAGTTTTTGCGGGCTTTATGGTTAATAAAACCCACGTTTCTTTTTACAACGGGACCAATATACGCATCAGCTCATCCTTCGATACTGGAAACTGCGATTCAATTTGTATTTATAATGCAAGCGGACTGCTAACCAGCACGTCAAAAAAAGCTTACTACTACACTTTCGATGGACCAAAATGATAGAAATACGTGAATGAAAGAGTAACTTACTATTGAATAAAAAATATATAATATTTTTAATTTTATGGAATAAAATAAAAAGTACCATTATTACAAATTCTTAAAATAAAATATATATGATAAATAAAGCTTATTATAAATTGATTTTTGTTGTTTAATTAAAAAGTTGGATTCAATATCTCTAAATTTCTATAAAAAAGGTGAGTTGCACTCATACGAATGAATATACGTTTATTTCCAGTATACGGTATTTACATCTCGTGGAATATTTAACACCGTTTTTTTAATGAGTGTCGTTTGCGACGTCTCAAATATTAAACATAATTCTTATTTGTCTATATTTCTAAGATGAGGTAGTATTTACAATATTTACATTATTCAGACTATTGTCCTCAACTTTGTTGCCATTTTTGCGACGTTTCGGCCGTTGTACGGCCTTCTTACAATCACTGGGATATATGAACTCCATTCCTTGCCTAGTGCCTCTTCTGGAAGTCATGAGTTATCTCCCTCTAACCCTGTAAATTACCTGTTCACCACTGCTGTAACCTGCTATTGAACTCACAACTCTTTGGGTCAAGTCACAGGAACTAACCAACGTCTGTATCCTTAAGCACAGTGGATATAGACGTCGGTTAGTTTATAGAAATGGAGTTCATAACTCCCAGTGATTGTAATAAAGGGTTCAGTTCGAAATTCTTAGCACCTACAGAAGGCCGGAGCGTACAACAGCCGAAACGTCGTACAAATGGCAACAAAGATGAGGACAATAGTCCGAATAATGTAAATACTGTCTTATTTTTCTGTTTTTGACCTTTTCTAAGTTCCACAATATTCACACTTGTAATGATGATATAAATGTTACAGTTACAATGTACTTGTAATTGAAAATATGTCTGTATTTAAGTAACTTATACACAATTTACAGAAGTAATTTAATACAATTTACAATAGCTTAAGAAAATCCTTGAAAATGGCCAACAGATTATCTGAAAGCACTTAGAACGAACAATAATTTAGACAATTTCTATACACATTAAGTCCCCCAAAATACATCTCTTGTATAAAAGTCTTAATAGTCATTTTTATGAAGCATGGTATCAAAATACCCACTCTGTCTTTTACTATGCATAATTCTTATCGCCCAGTACCGTTTTCAACCTGGAGAATTTCCTATTGAAATATGAATTTACTTCGACAGTGTTAAACTCTGTAGATTTTGAAAAATTATAATGAAATATATTGCACTCTCATATATTAACTTATTTATGTCCACAATCGAGTCTTGTCTTACCGCTTCTTAAGAAGTTGCGAACAAAAGTGATGCATCTTATCCTTCCTTCATAAGTAATTAACTAAAAACAGTGAATCCCCTCTTCTGAGTGTGATTGAACGATGTGCAGTTGATGGATTGCCGGAAGTTGGGTTTCCATTTCCAAATGTCTACCAATAGTTTATTTGTATTTTATAAGATTGAAACTAAAAAGAAAAAAAAAGAAAAAAAGAACAAATGTTATACAACTAATCAATAGTCATTAAGTGTTTCTGAGATGTTGAGATCAGAAGTAATTAACTGATAAAAATCATGTTTGGACAGGTTGCTACATGGAAACAGAGGTGACAAAAATAACATTATATAAACAGTTTCTTATTCTAATAAGGCATGACTTTTAGGCAAAAGAACGTCATCAATAAGTCACGAAATATCATTGTTATTAACAATCGTGTTATACCATTAAAACGAAATAACATTTTAAAAGTAGATTGTCTTTGAGATAAAATGTCGTGTTACGATGGCTTTTGACAAGCTGAATTCAAATATGACAATTGAAATTACTGATTACCTTTTGTTTCCAAAAATATTTTCACATTTTTAGTTTTCACATTTTGCATACTGTGTATGCAGTGTACCTAGCAGCCATCAGTGACGAATCATTGAAAATATTTGTAAAGTAAAGGTCAGTATCGTTTGTAGATTGTAATCATTGTAAAGAAAGAAAGAAAGATGTGTCATTGCATTTGATAATAGGATAAAAAGGCAACTAGATGAGAAAACAGAATACAAGATTTTATCCAAGAAATGCAAACAGTTGTTGAATAGGAAGGTAACGATCGTGCCAGTAATCACTGGAACAATGGAAACAAGATCAATGACTTAAAAAAAAGAGTGTCCTAATTATAGATCAAAGACAGAATTGCGACAGATCAAGATACAATATTGCTGAATCGAGTAGCACGAGTAAATCTATGTGGAAAGACGTTCCACATCGCAAAAGCAGTGAAAATATTTGTAGAAACGACAGAGGGAAGCTGTTGCTGATCCTCCTTTGGATTTTGTTGAGAATCCCAAGATGAATAGCAGAAGCAACCGACCAGATATGGCAATAGTATTCAATGCACGGACGAATGGTAGATTTATAGAATTTTACGACTGAATAGTGAGTTCTAACCTCACTGAATGCCCCATGCTTTCGATCTTTTACTGCATCTAACCCATGCTTAGATAATCACCATTTAGGCACTTCAATATGGTGTAACGGTTAGCATGGTTGTTTCGCTAGATTATATTCCGACTGAATAGTGAGTTTTAAATTAAATTAAATGCTTGCTTATAAATGTTTAAACTGACGACGAAATCAAAAAGTAAGTATCCTGTATTATTGACTTGGTTGGTATGCAGTCTACCGCAGAAAGCAACAACAACCTACTGCGGGAAAATGTTTTACCTAATCAGTCATGAAATGAAAGAAACAATCGCCCGCGTTGTAATTTCGAAATAAGCTTTTATTTCGCCCACCGGGTTAGATTGTTCTAGTTCTACGTGTCATGCCTTTTCTGGATATTTTGTTTTAGTTATTTCCCATTAGGAACTCAGCTCTTCAAGTTTTCGTTAATCTCTGCTGTGGCCAGATATTAAACCCACAACTCTTTGGGTCAAGTCACTGGACTAATTCCACCAACGACACGTGGCCCAGTGGATAAAAGAGGTTTCGGTTCGAATTCCAACATATAACACCTAAAGGAAGCCGAAGCGTACAACATCCGAAACGTCGTGAATATGACAATAAAGATGAGGAGAACAGTCCGAAAGATGTAAATAGTGCAAATAGTTACAATACTTCATCTAAAAAATTTCGAGATATTGAAGTATTTATTTTGTATAAGAAATATTAATTTTTCCATATAAATCTCCTTCTTTGTCAAGGTCCTTAATTAACGGTGGTAAATATTAATCATATTGTGAACCCTGGCCATTTTTTTTTATATGGTTCCACGTGAAGTTCGTTTTTTAGATCCTTTGTCGCCAGTGTTGTCGCCACTTGCTAAAATTTTGTTTTCTTATGGTCACCGCGTGAGTTCGAATTTCATCTTCGTCGCCAGTGTTGTGAACCCAGAATAGGTCCGGAAGAAAACTCGAACTCGAAACATATATACTTAACGAAAGAACAAATACAAAGAGACTGCCAAGTATTAGACCAGAGTGACTCAACTCAACTCAACTCAACTCAACTCAACTCAACTCAACATAACACAACTGTAACTGTATTTACCAGCCTTCCCACGAAAGGCTGGATGTGACACATGGTCATTTTATAGTGGGTATTCCCGGCCATATAGCCGGGCCAAAAAATATCTGTCTATTTTTACCGAGTCGTGGTTCTACCCTTCGGCGGAACCACGACTGGAAGCAGAGAGCGCCCTCTACCCGAAGGCAGAGGGCTGACAGTGTCATAGTAACAGTGGCAAATACCGGCTGCAACACAACACCGAGAGCATATTCTCCCGTATTAATAATAATAGGAAGAGTTCATTATAGTCCAAAAAGGGTAGGTCCCATAATACATATAGATCAAACATTATATAAAGAAAATTTCAAATTCGAATTTGGCTAATAACCACGTTATTGATTTTTCATTCATTCTGATTTTTGGAATCTTATGAAAATAAAATGCAAACCAAACATAAAGATAATTTAATAAAACGATAATATTTTCTACTACCTTTTAAAAATTAATAAACAAT
The DNA here is from genome assembly GCA_037127315.1 of Ascarosepion bandense. Lineage (NCBI taxonomy): Eukaryota > Metazoa > Mollusca > Cephalopoda > Sepiida > Sepiidae > Ascarosepion > Ascarosepion bandense. The sequence goes on from JBBBDQ010000579.1 coordinate 1,083,138, forward strand.
AAAATTTATATTTTCCAAAAGTTTATGTTTCTACTATATATATAGTAGAAACATAAACATTGTAATATATATATATATATATATATATATATATATGGTCGTTCCTTGTTGTGGTGCAGTAGATATCGACTCGAAACAACGAATCGGTGAGCTGAGTTCGAATTCCAGTTGGATTTCTTGCATTCACTAACGCACAAATACCCTTGGAAAAGGTATTAATCTAAACGAGGTTTTTATCAAGCCTATATAACACAATTTTCGATTCATCCCAAAAAATTGTGTTATATAGGCTTGATAAAAACCTCGTTTAGACTGGAGGCTATTCGTGGTCGAGAGGTCTAAGACGTTGCCAGATCAAATGGTAGCTTCCCCTATGTAAATAGGGGTCGCAGATGCGGATCCTACCGAATGACATAAATTTTCGAAATAACAATTTAACTTAAATAATCATGCCGGTAGATATAAATATATAATACTGTTTAATTAAAAAAAAAACAGAATATCTACTTAAATACGAGTTCAAACAATTCATTTCAAATTGTCGGTTGTTTATTTCGTTAAAATTCGTTAATTTCCGTTATATATATATATATATATATATATATGTGTGTGTCGGTGTATGTTTATTTCGAAATCATTTTTGGTGAATTCGGACATTTTAAGCATAAAACATCACTCAATAATAAGTCGTTGGCCTGACATATAGATGAGGCCACTAATAAAAAATCCATATGTTTTTATGAAGCATTAACCTTCAAATGGCACGTGACAACATTTGGACCAATCGGATTATTAGTTTACAAATTACAGTTATTTAAGTGAAGCTACTGTTGCAAATGTTCAAAACAATGGAAAAATCTTAATTTCGTGTGTTGATAAAGTATTGCTTTCTAATGGGAGAAATACTGTTCAAGCAAGGAATGTCTTGATAAGTATTAATCGGACTCTGCTCCGTCGAAAACAACTGTTAAGAGATGATATGCTGATTTTAAACGTAGTCGAGCGGACACAAATGATGCTGAACTCACACGTCGCCCAAAATCGGCAGTTGTCACGGAAAACACCAAAAAAAAAAAACAAAAAAACAAACCACAAACTCGTTTTGGCCAATCGTTAATTGAAGTTGTGTAAAATAGAATGAGACAGATAGCTAGATACAGGGGCCCGACAATATTTTTTGGACACTTTAGTATTCGACTTTCCGAGTACCATAGAGTGGCGAAATTCCTTCAATAGAATAGCATAAACATATAAAGACAATACCTGTAATAAAAATGGAAGATAATCGATTAGGTAAGGAAAAATATTTACTTTTCATCATTTTTTACAAAACACACGCGACATTATTTTTCGGACATCGTTGAAAAACTGTTAATAGTCTGTAATATCACCTTTCTTCTCAATAACTTTTATCAATCTCTCTTCATAATGATCAAACATATGCACAATAACATTTCTACGTGTTTCTATTAGTTGTTTTTTGGCATCTAGTATCCGTTCCCATAGTTGAGCCTCTTTCGTTATTTCAGGTCCATCATAGACAAGTTGAGCAAGCATTTCCCAAACATTTTCTATTAAATTTAGATCTGGGCTTTTTACAGGCCATTCCAAAGTAGTCATATTCACTTTAGCCATCCATTCTTTCATGAGTTTTGACACATGGATTCTGCAATTGTCTTGCTGTAGAACGAAATCATTCCCTATCTCTCTTCTTATTCTTGGTAGGGCTTTCTCGTCCAGCAACTCTTTGTAGCTTTCGCTGTTCTGTTGTCCTTTCAGCCACTCCAACCATATATTTCCATTAGCAAAGATCATACCCCAAACCATAACTCCTCCTCCTCCCATCTGTCGTTTGTTCAGTACAGAGGCTCACCCCTTCTCGACCAAGTACACCATCCATCGGGCCCATCAAACTTGAAACGCTTCTCATCAGTAAATATAACCTTCTTAAAGTCAACATGCTTTGTTAACCACCTTTTAGCACACTCCAGTCTTGCTCCTTTGTGTTTCTTTGTTAGTGTAATTTTTTTCTTAGCATTTGCATACTTCAAACCAATCCTATGCAGCGTTCTTTGTACTGTTCGAACGTTTACATCCAATTCACATTTCTCCTTCACGTTTCTTGCTGTAACTTTTTCTCCAGATGTCAAAAGCCGTGTCACAGTCCTCTTCATTCTCCCTTCAGTCCTCTTGCCAATTGATCCTTTCTGTCCTTTCTTCTTTTTCCGCTCGGAGTTTCTCTTCAGCATGTATTCGACCGTTGATTTCGACAGCTTCAAATCCATGGCGATCCTTCTGATGCTGAGGCTATCATCCCGCTTCTTCCGTGCCAAACAAACGACTTCTTTTGAATGCATTTTACCTCATTAAACTTAATTGTTTGCCAGTAAAATAGAACAGATAATTGATTCGAATGATGACAGCTAAGTGTACAAGCAGAAAATTTGCATACAGCAACATATACATGAACTTGGCTTTTGTCATGTCCGAAAAATAGTGTCGCGCAAGTTTTTGCAAAAATCACAAAAAACTAAAATTATCAAAGCCAAACTAAAAAAAATGATTACACTAGTAGTGCATTTTCACTCCTCAACTACGTACTTACAATCTCAAAAGTTTTTGGCACTAGTAACCACCTTGAAGTACTTTTTTCAAAGTGTCCGAAAAATATTGTCGGGCCCCTGTAGGTAGGTAGATAGATATGAAAGACTGAGATAGATATGAACAGACAGAGAGTGGTTGATAGTAGATAGATATGAACAGACTGATATAGATAGATATGAACAGACTGAGATAAGTATAATGATAGACAGGTGCACACACACACACACACACACACACACACACACACACACACACACATATATATATATATATTTTAATTCAGATACTTCAATCCAAGGGAAAAAAGCAGGAAGGTAAATTCCAAAAACCCGATCCTAATTAATATTCAAAATTTATTTTAATATTAAAAAATGATACATTAAGAGAGCTCCATGTAATAAAATATTACAGAGCAAATATATATTAAAAAAGGATTAATTCAAAGATGTTGAATGGCCATTTCGATGTGAAGATCCCCACGGGGGATAACACATCACCTCAGCAACAGAAAAATCCTTTCAGAATTGCTAGGAATAAGCGAAATTTAGATTACATTTTTATGCTAAAAACTAAAATACACGACCGGATTCGTCTTAGATTTTTTCAAGTTTATTTCTGGGAATTTTATGTAAGCTTAGAAAATAAAAAATGATTATGAGACGAGGAAGAAATAATGCAAGAGAACTACAGTCCAATATCATTCAAACCCAGCAAGCAATCTCTCTGCTTACAGACTTGCGGGATTTGATGTTTATGGACTCCAGAACTTTCAGATGATATAGAGAGTGTGACCTAGATAGTACAGTAAAACAGTCGGCACTCAATCCAGTAACATATTATATGTTACTATTTATGGCATGTTGTGCTATAGATGACCCGGACGTATTTATCAGTTGGCTACCATTTGCAGACGGATTAAAAATTCTGGGAGGTAAATATTGTTTCATTCTATAATCCAAACCCTGAGATGTTCTACATATGTAGTCGCATTCACAACTACATTCAAATTTGTAAATAACAGAATTGAGAAGATGTGGAGGTCAAACATCCTTGCGAATGGAAGAAAGAATTGGTCGAGTAAAAAATGTTACTCGAACATTAGCAAAGAAAAACATTTGCTAATAGAATGCGAAATCCGCTTAGCCAAAGACTCACCTGTACCAATATAAGGAAGACGCAAATAAATCGGACAATTTTTAACAACATGCAGCGTAAACTTATAAAAATTATTTATGACATCACGCATTATGGAATCGAAAGCGTCCAAAGGATATCCATTTTTAGAAAGTGTCATCTTAATAAAATACGTTTCACCGCAGAGGAAGAAATTAGAACAAATTTTAGAATTCATTTTTATTTAGAAAATTATAAAAAAGCATGAGTTCATCTTCTATTTTAAAAATAAATCATTTTCACCATTAATTTTAACATATCTGAAGAAGAACAGTATTGTTATGAAACATGAAAATTTTTGTGCAGTGATATGACTTTATAAATCATTGTAATAACAAAATTACAATATATATATATATATATATATATATATATATATATATATATATATATATATGTGTGTGTGTGTGTGTGTGTGTGTGTGTGTGTGTGTGTGTGTGTGTGTGAGTGAGTTTGTAACACTGGGTTTCACTCTCTTGCGATCGTCAGACAAACTGATTAATTTAAAAAAAATTGTTTATATGTAGGGTTGCGTATATTCTTGTGTTTTTGTGGAAGTGGGGGAAAATCTGTCGTTTTGCTATTATTTTATTTAAGGCTATATTGTTATTTTTTATTTTAAAGTCGGTTATTAGCTTGTTTTTTTATTTTTTGTGGTTGCGTATATTTAAATGGTAGAAATTCTAATTTGTAATGCTTGTTAGTGTTTATGTGTGGTGGTATCCGTTTGGTATAAATTGTGATAATAAATATTTATTTTCATGTCTGCATTTGGAAATTAGTTCTGATCTTCTGTTCTTTTGTGGAGTATGAGATATAATTGCTACTTTTTCATGTAGGCAAAGTAGGCATTTTTTTGTAATGTTGTTGTAGGCAGGTGCTTTTTTCAGTATTTTCCAGCTTATTGTTGGTGAAATATTTCTGTCTTTTAGACGCCATACGTATGTGGATAGTGTAGTGTTGTTCAAGTATTTTCTGTTGGAGAATGAAAGATTGTGGCTGTTTTTTATTTTCTTAAATGATCTCTCAGTGGCACCGATGTAGTGCATTGTGTTGTTGTTTGTACTTACAATAAAAAAAAAAAAAAAAAGGAACCGCTGATACCATAATCCTATCAACTATTCTCTAGTTCAAACTACCACCATAATAATTGCATTTATTGTTATTATCATCACACCACCATTACTATCACTGCTACCGCTTCACAATAACTATTACTACCACAACTGTTATTATCATCAAATATTACTATCACAGTATTAGTCCGCAATCATCATTAATGTAAGTTACACATCTTTGCCGTAGTAAAATACTACCACCACACATAAACACTAACAAGCATTACAAATTAGAATTTCTACCATTTAAATATACGCAACCACAAAAAATAAAAAAAACAAGCCAATATCCGACTTTAAAATAAAAAAATAACAATAGAGTCTTAAATAAAATAATAGCAATTCTTGCCTATCATAGTTTCACACAGAACCCATCATAAGTGCATATGTACGTACGAGAAATCGACAACTGTCCGCGCGTTGACATCGCTACACTATTCGAATACACCAACCGAATGCGTATGTATGTGCGCAACGGCATACATACACATATATATGCCGAGCCCCGCACGATTCGCATGTATATGTGTATGCAATCCCCAGTGGGCAAACGCGCGTGTGTGTGTGTCCTTGCGCGCGTCAATGGGTGTACAAATGTATATATATATATATATATATATATATATATATATATATATATGTCTGCGTCTGTCATAACGACAGATTTTCCCCCACTTCCACAAAAATACACGAATATACGCAACCCTACATATAACCAATTTTCTTTTAAATTAGTCAGTTTGACGATCGCAAGAGAGTGAAACCCAGGGTTACAAACTCACACCTATCTATATGAATATGTCTGCTCTATCACTGATATTGAGCGCTTTCAAATAAGTACCACGCATGTATATTATATAAATAATATAATATATATATAACAAATTGAATATATATATATATTGATATTTATAATTATATACATACACTTTTCACACACACACACACACACACACACACACACACACACACACACACACACACACACATATATTCTAAACATATATTGTTAAAATAGCAGACAATGAATGTCTATTATGTTTAATTATGAGCCGTTCTAAACATCGTATTTTGGCTTTAATTTCAGGTGAAAATAAAACAAAAATTGTTCAACATTTGGATATGTTTTTATTTTGCTAGTTCTAAGCTTTTGGCTCATATGCGCCATCTTCCGAGGTGGTTACAGGTTCGTTAACATAAAGACATCCGCCATCAAAGATAATCTTATCTTGTGTTGAGATAAAACATTGCTATGCTACGATGACAGTCACCGGATAGCAGACGCAGGTTGTAAAGATAGATAGATAGATAGATAGATAGATAGATAGATAGATAGATAGATAGATAGATATGAACAGACCGAGAAAGATAGTCAGAGAGATAAATATGAAGAGATTGGGAAAAACAGATAGAGAAAAACAGATACAGAGATAGATAAATATGAAGAGACTGAGATAGATAGATAGATAGATAGATAGATAGATAGATAGAGAGAGAGAGAGAGAGAGAGAGAGAAAGAGAGCGAGAGAGAGAGTCTGTTTGAGAAAGAGAAAGGGAAATAAGAGACTCATAAAGTTTTAGTTTACTGAAAGAGCTTGTCTAACTTGAAACAAATTTAAAACATCGTCTTTTGCGATTATCGTTGATTCAGGTGTATGTTTTAGCCTTGTGAACTTTAAAATAAATTTCAACTCAAATCCACACAAAATCTCTTTATTCGTCTTGTAACATTTCCATAATTCAGGTGATTCGCCTACCTCTTTGAGGTAGCGCTGCAAAATAAAATGTCTTTACTCAACCTCGGTCAGGGTTGCGTTTCTAGGTCGTTCGTATGTTTATGTGACGACGAATGCAGCATGGTAACTTTTTTTCTGTCTTAATACTAACTGAAAAAGGTCGACGCTGAAAGAAAGAAAACAGAAGAGAAAAAAAAACAACAACAAAAATACTTCAATGTAACAAAAAAAAAACGAAAAAAAACAAATGAAAGTTTCAAATATCAACAACTTTCGTTGTTATGTCATTTCTTTAGATACGTTAGAGAACAGCTTTTATTTACTTGTTAACTTTTCGAGCAAATATCGAATTTAGGATTCTGTTTCTCTCAGACTAAACACTTACGAAAGTTGGGGACAGCATTCTTGTCTAAGACGTTTAATGTAAACTTAAGAAGGACAAGAAGATCTCATTGACACGGTTTATTGGCTAACTTTAAGTTACTTTGTCTTACGCTCGACTGCTAATTTCTCGGTCTAATGTTCCCACTGACATAGAGTGGGACGATTATAGTGAATCAATTCCTAGGTCTGTTGCTAGCAAAGTTGGTTCAATGTGTCTTTCTAGTAAAATTTTCTTACCAGAATCTCTCCTACAATATTAAAAATCTATTTTAGTTCCATGCAGTGAATATTGCTAGAGATTGTTCTGATGAGCTATCCTCTTTGGTACCTCAATTTCAGCTTTTGCAGTGTCATCTGGGTAAAATCTGACTGTCCGTTGTCATAAAGCAGAATTGGTTCTCGCCGATCAACCAGTGCCGGTCGCATTGTGCTTAACTGAATCTGCATTTCGTCCAGTATTTGGCAGTAAACTTTTACAAGTGATGCTCTGGCTAGATTCCAGAATGCTCTAATGGATAACAATGGCACAACGCAAGACAGTCATGATAATCTTCTGTTGATGTAATTTCGAATTTAGAAAGTTTTTGTGTGCTTCGTCATGATCGAGCGATTTAGCCAATCATTTACAATTGTCATTTCTCATGACAAGTCACTATTCGATCAAAAAATGGATCATTCGAATTTCGTAGACACAGAATCGAACACACTTCACATGGTCGAATTCTCTGATTTTCACTGAGTTCGTATGGAAACCTATATATATATATATATATATATATATATATATATATATATATATATATGTATATACTTCTTTGTTCAACCTTGACATAATTAAAAAGATTTACGCGCCGATATAGACGTTGCAACCCTTGTCTCAAGACAAAATTAATATGGCAGATTTTCTAACAAACTCTTCAGAAATGAATCGAGTTCTTTCGGTGACTTGCGTGTGTATACACTGCTTATATCTTCTTCTTCTTCTTCTATGTGCCCTGTCCTTTCAGGACGTAGGCGATCATGGTTCTCCACGTCTCCCTATCCCTTGTGGCTCCGAGTATGTTTGCTCCCGTTACTCCTGTCAACCCCCGTTCCGTCAACTACCTGATCAGGCCCTGCAAATATGTTATCCGCTGTCTTCGTCTGTCTCTCTTTCCTTCTATCTGGCCAGTCAGTATCAGGTTCTCCAGGCTCTCCTTCCTCATTGCGTGTCCCAGGAACTTCAGTTGTCTCTTCCTGATGCTCAGTATCAATTTCCTCTTTGTTGCCATTCTTTCCAACACCTCATCGTTGCTTGCATGCTCAGTCCACGGTATCCTCAGCATCCTTCTGTAGAACCACATTTCCGCTGCTTCCAGTTTTGTCCTCATTTTCGATGATATTGTCCAGCATTCGCTGTCGTATTGAAGAACTGACATCACGTAGCAGTCCAGCACTCTTTTCTTTGTTTCCAGTGAGATTTTCCTGTGTGTTAGTATTTTGCTCATCTTCTGGAACGCGTCCTTTGCCATGCCAATTCGCCTTCAGATCTCCGTGTCGCACTTTCCATCTTCAGTTAGGACACTTCCTAGGTATTTAAATTTTTGTACTTGCTTGATTCTGGTATCTCCCACATTTATTTGGCATTTTGGATTGTACCTTTTGCTGATGACCATATGCACTCAGTTTTCTTAAAGTTTATTTGTAGTCCTTTTTTGTCGCTCTGCACCGCTACCTTCTGTATGAGGTCGTGTAGTTTCCTTTCCGTGTCCGCAATCAGCACTGTATCGTCTGCGTACCTTATGCTGTTCAAGTTGTGTCCTCCAACAACAAATCCTGGCGTGTCAGCTAGGGTCCTCAAGATATTCTCGCTGTACAGGTTGAACAAATCCGGTGAAAAGGCACATCCTTGTCTTACGCCTCTTTCTATCTTTGTAAATCTACTGAGATCGTTGCCTGTCCGTATGCAAGCCGTTTGCTGCCAGTAGAGATTCTTGATTACTCTTATGTCTTTGCCGAAAATATCGAGGCTGCCGAGCATCTCCATCAATTCTTTGTGTCGTATCTTGTCGAATGCCTTCGCATAGTCAATGAAACATAGGCATAAATCTTTCTTCATTTGTATTGCCCTTTCAGAGAGCATCCTAATCATGAATATGGCGTTCCTTGTTCCAGTGTCTTTGACGAACCCGCACTGTTCCTGCCCTATCTCTGGCCTGATTCTGCTTCTCGCTCTATTCATCAGGATTCTGACCATCAGTTTGATAATGTGGCTCATTAAGCTGATAGTTCTGTGTAGTTCACACTCGTTTGCGCCTGGTTTCTTCGGCAGTGCTATAAATATCGACTTGCATAGGTCGTCTGGAATTATTCCGCTGCTATAAATTTTGTTTATTATGTCGGTAATTTTTTCTATGCCATATTCTTCTAAGGCTGTCAGCAGCTCTATCACTATGCCGCATAGACCAGCTGCTTTGTTTCTGTTCATTTTGGCCATTGCAGCTTCCACTTCGGATTTTAGTATTTCCGGTCCATCCATCTCCTTGTGTATTCTCGGTTGTTCTCGCTTGTCGCAAAAAAGATACTTTATATATTCTTCCCATCGCTGGAGTATTTCCTCTTTCTCTAATATGATTGTTCCATCCTTGGATTTTATGCATCCTGTTGAGGAGCAGGTTTTTTGTCCTGTTAGTTCTCTTATCTCTTTATGCATTTCTGCTTTGTTGGTCCTGCTCAGTCTCTCTACTTCTTCACATTTGTTGTTGAGCCATTCCTCTTTGGTTTGTCTGCATTTGTTCCTTATCTCCCTGTGGAGTTTCTTGTAATCTGCTCCATGTCTTGGAGTTATTTTTTGTCTCCTTTGCATCATGTGGAGGATCTTTTCGGTCATCCACTCGTTTTTTCTTCTGCGTCTAATTTCCTTTGGGGCTATGTTATTCGCTGAGGTCACCATCGCTTCTTTTAGTGACTCCCATTTTGAGTGCCCTTTTCCAATTTGTTCTTCATATTTCTTTCTCTCACTGTTATTGTACTCTTTCTGCAGGGTGAGGTCATTCCGTGCACCTATGAGTTAATGGGGTAGCGACTCTGACTGACACTAAATCGGTCGAGTTTTGATCCCAGCGAGAAACAAGTGGATGTGTCTAGCCACACTGATGAGCTTGTATGTGGACGACTAATATATATATATATATATATATATATATATATATATATATATATATATATATATAATTTTATTGAATACGACTGACAAGGAAGATTAATTTATTAATTTTTTATTTAATTTTTTCAGTATTCTAGCATGTTTCCGTTTTGCTCGAGATAAAGAATATAAAATTGTTCTGTAAATATTTTCTCAAGCGTTTTCAGCCATTTCTCTGGCCATTTTCAAGTGTGTTTCAAAGTTCTCATGTGCCGCGCGAGACTGCAAATCGCGTGACCATCTTTCTATTAAAAAAAACGAACAAAACTTTTAATACTACATTTCTACTATCAAATAACGTAAGGTTGATTTTAGGAGAGTTTTGTTTGATATACAGTGCCTCTCTAATAGAGAGATGTTTTTGATATTGTGATTTAAATAGTATTCTTGTACTTTCAAAGAACGCTTCTTTTTAAAAAATAACATAAGATAAATTACTGCGTTAGAGTCAAAACATGAGGATAACATAAACAATAGCGGAAACGTAACGCCATTGAATACGTAAAATATGTTAGAATATTTGAATGAATACAATCTTTCTTGTCGGTCATATTCAATGAAACAGGCTTAAAAGAATAGTTACTGCACAAATATATCTGTGTATTTGTGTGTGTATGTGTGTGTGCGTGTGTATCTATCTGTCTATATGTATCTATCTATCTGCTCCCGAGGATTTAATACACTGTATGCTTTCTTTCTTGTATCTGTACTTACAAAAGTTACTGAAGATTTCTGATTAACAGAGCATAGCTCTAGCAGAAAGCAGCCCTCGACAATTAAACCTGCAGCCTCTAAATGGCCTCACGAATTTTGACACACGATCGCAACATGTACAAAAACACAAGACTGAACTTTCTAAAAAGCTAAACAAAGTATTAAGAAACAGAAAAATTTCGTTAGAAACAAAGAAATGAGTACTGAAATGTTATGTAATATCGGTCCTCCTGTATGGTAGTAAATACAGAACGATCTCATCACAGATGAAGATGAGATTGTAAAAAACACTATTTACTAAGAACTACAAAGAACAGGAAATCGTGGTGATCCATGATCGCCAACGTCCTAAAGGAGCATAGCACAAAGAAGAAAAAGAATCTAAAAATCAAATTATAAGCCATAAAATTGAATAAATTTCAATTGTTTTTGAGAATATTCTGTATTACTGGCTCTTTCTCTCCGAGGCTGAAATGTAGGTCTACATGAGGATGCTGAGAATACCAGGGACTGAACATGTTAACAACGACGAAATTTTAAAAGAAATAGAAGCATAAAGGCCGCTTATACTTAAGATCAGAGGGAGAGAGAGAGAGAGAGAGAGAGAGAGAGAGAGAGAGAGAGAGAGTTGAAATTTCTAAGGCACATAATGAGGAAAGTGGGGTTAGAAAATTTGATAACCACAGGATATGTTGAAACAAAGGGAACAGAAGAAAGCAATGCATAACCTATCTAATGAACTTGTGTATCTAAATGAGAGGACGGGTTTTAAGAGAGGCAATAAAAAGACTATATTTACTAAGGACCACAAAAGAGAAGAGCCATGATCGCCAACGCCTTGAAGGAGCATGAAAATGACATAAAAATCAAATTATAAGCCATAAAATGTTTAATGATTGAATAAATTTTAACTTTAATCAAGAACTTTCTGTATTACTGGCTCTTCGTATCCGGGGCTGCAGTATATTTTGTTGTCCTGACTCATGTCCAGTCACTGTAGTTGCGCCTGTTTCCTGTTCAGCCAAATTTCGCCCACCAACTACGAGTGTCCATCTAATCAAGAAAAATCTTCGATTGCAGTATCTTTATCTTCCTTGTTTTTTTCTCTCTCTTAACTGATGCCGTTAATGAGCTCTCGTATCCTCTGCCCCAACATCCGATGTGTCAGCCTCATAAAGTGTCAGTTAAAGGGTAAAAGAGAGGTCATTATTCATTTTTGATCCGGTCTCATCATCTTGCGAGACAAAGACTTGTGTTTTGTTCCATTGAGATGAATTTTTATGTTGATTGCGTGAGAATCAGATTTAAAATATAACCATCACGTGACAGAGTTTTTTTTAGTTTCAGATAATGATCAATCAAAGAACAAAAGAAGACGTCAAAACAAGATACAGAAAGAAGTGAGTAAGAAGAGGAAGGGCAAAAGAAAAGTAAGAGAGAAAAAAGTAAAGAAAAAAGAGGTAATAAACAAAAGAGAAAATAAGAGAAAGGTTAGTTAAAACTAGAGAGAGGGAGAGAAAAAGAAGACGAAAGAGATAAAAAGAAAGAACAACACTAATAAAGATAAGAAAAAAGGAGAAGAGAGAGGAGAGTAAAACTAGTGATATGAGAAGAAAAGAGGGAAGAAGATGAATCATCATAAATGAATCATTCATATGTGATACGTACTTGGGCGATCATGTCTCTTTCGATCTATGACTGACTAGGCAGAAAATTCCCCCACAGTAGATTGCCATTTATTTCTGAGGTAGACTAAGGCTACAAAACTCAACCTGTTCTGCTATTCAACCCATAGCTGGAGGGAGAAGTGATGGAGTCACACCTTTCCTAACGGTATTTGCGCTTAAATGAATGCAACGAATTTAATGGGAATTCGAACTCGGCTCTCCGATTTCTCATTCCGAGATATCCATTACCCAGAACGCACATCCGGGAAAAAGATATATGTCATAATTAGCAAAATAAAATTGTCTCTTCAGAACGTGGATCATCATGGCTCTCCACAACTTCCTATGTTTTATAGCTCTAAGTTATATTTGTTTCCTTATCCCTCCCAACAACTTTTGTTTCACCTATCTACGCAAACTCGTTACATAGGTACGTGTTGTTTCACTCTGTCCCTCCGTTTTTCCGTGTGTTCTGTGAGTGTCATATCCTCCGAGCCCGTGTTCCTCATTATGTGACCAAGTAATTTTGACTGTCTCTTTCTGATTCTTAGTGTAAGTGTCCTTTTTCCTTAAAACGTCTTGTTGATCACATGTTCCATTTAAAGTATTCTCTGCATCGTTCTACATATTCATATTTCTGTTAGCGCAACACTTGACTTAATCTGGGAGGAAACTGTCCGCTATTCCCAACTAAAATAGGACGATTGATATTACACAGTTCACAATTTTCTTTGTTGCTAATAACAGTTAGCAACAAAGAAAAGACTCCCATGAGACGGACGTTGGTAACAGACACGTTTGTCGACGTGATGTTTGCGTCCTCTCCACAGAAGGGAGAATAGCAAACTCTCGATCGCCTTCTCACCTTTGTCTGTACTTCAGACCAATTTTTCTCTAACTGGAGGTCGGGCTCAAACCACACTCCAAGAATGCGGACAGGGCCGTCCGTCCAGTCAAAGAGCTCCGGGAGGGTAGTACTCTTCCAGGCACCTTACCGCAAGCCGGAAGACTTGTCGCGGTTAATTTTGGCCTCTGTAACCTGTTCGTATCGTTCAAGCGCCTTCTGTACCACCTCAATGTCACTCCGGGAGGACACGAAAGTAGTGACGTCATCGGCGTACGCGGAAACCCTGACTCGAGTTCCACCAGGGACAGCGATTCCTCGTAGATCCGGACTGCACGTCCTGTCCCTTAGCCGGCGAGGGAGGGGTTACAACGCCAAAGCATAAAGTAAGAACGACAGTGGACAACCCTGTTGTACCGACCTAGACAGCGCAAAAGCGCTCGACAACTTTCCGTTCACCTGTACCACAGTCGTGGGGGATTGATACAGGAGACTAATCCAGCGGCAGAAGTCGGGTGCGAATCCGGCGGCCTGGAGGACAGCCGCCAGTTAGCCATGGTCAACCCTATCAAATGCCTTGGACTGATCTAAATTGATCACTCGTATTTTTCTCTTTGACTACTCACTACACTGTTACTTATATTAGGAGGGAGAGTCCACTATCCCTAGACATGTGAGTTCACTATAGCACTAACAAAAAAAAAAAAAAAAAAAGAAGATCTATCTATCTATCTATCTATCTATCTATCTATCTATCTATCTATCTATCTATCTCAGTATTTTCATTATCACTCTCTCTCTCCGTCTCAGTCTTTTCTTTATTTATCTATCTATGTGAGTTTATCTTTGCAGAATCTGCTTATTGACTGAAATAGGCACCACTATTCAAGATAAAAGTTAGAATTTCATATACTAATTTATATAGCTTTCTGAGATAGGTATTCAGTCAGTTAAGTGTCATACGTGATACACACTTTGGGCGATCATGTCTCGAAAGAGACATTACTGACTGGGAAGAAGATTATCCCGCAGTATATTGCCATTACTTTCAGCGGTAGACTGGTTGTCAAACAAGGCTATAGAACCCAATCTGTCCTGCTACTTAACTCATAACTGGGTTGAAGAAACGGATTAATATCTTTCGCAAGGGTACTTGCGCGTAAGTGAATGTGAGGAATTCAACTGGAATTCGCACTCGGCTCCCCGATTTCTCGTTCCGAGTCGATATCCACTGCACCACAACACACTTCTTAAATTATTGCTAGGAGTATATTGTGTGTGTGTGTGTCTATGTTTGTGTGTGCATGTGTGCGTGTGTTTGTGAAATCTACGATAAAAATAAAGTATCAGTACCTCACTGTCTATACTGTAAAAATTTCTTTCTTTCTTTCTTTCTTTCTTTCTTTCTTTCTATCTATAGTGGCGTAAATTAGTTCAATGCGATTTGAATCACTTCTATGTTTGTAGTAATTGTAGTCAATCTAAGAACCTGTATGGGATGAATATTCGATTTTCTATAATTGCTTTTAAATATTGTCAATATTGGGCGCCTACAAACATTTTATTATTTAAATTTAAAATTATTAATTCTTATTTTGCCATTGCACTTGGAAAGAGAGTTCTTTTATATTATAAATCGCTAACATTTGCAGAATTTTTGCGCATTTCTTTTAGTGACATGTCAGGAGAATATTTTGAAGATCATGCTTTTTTACAAGAGAAAACTTCAAAAGATTATTTTGAAACTTAAGCTAAGATTCAATCACAGTCTGGAAGACCTTCAACCATTAATTTGATATTGAACATTTTCATAACGTAATTTTGGTTGATCGTAGAATCTTTGAGAAAAAAATACAAAGAAAAAATTGTTAAGACTCAATATTCAGGTAGTAAACCGTAAGATTCCCCCCCCATCCAAATAAAATTCTGTTTTTATTTTTGGAAGATTGACATTTTTTTACCTCAACAGAAAACGTGATTTTGTCATATATATACTCGTGTATAAGCCGACTTCATGTATAGGGCGACCTCTTTTGCATGAATTTTAAACCTACAGAAAAAAAAATTACCTGAGTATCGTGACTTATTAAAGGAATTGTGCTTTTTAGATGAATAAAGGGTTGGACATTCTTCAAAAGGGTAATTGAAACTTACTGGGCTGTGACACACTTTGTGACAGAGTGGTTTAAAGTACTTCAGGTATGATAATAGTTTCTCCTACAAAGGTTTGAACCTTTTTCTATCTTAAGTATCTCGAATACACATGCTGTAGATGTAATTCTCACTATTAAAAAAACGAAAAAACGTCTACTCAAACATATGTATCTACAAAATAATATTGAAAGAGGTAGGGAATAATGTTAGATAAAAAAGCACTGATTCCTTAGAAATATATGTCGTATACACTCGTGTATAAGCCGATTTCATGTATAGTGCGACCTGATTTTTTGCATGAATTTTAAACCCCCCAGAAAATAAGAATTACCTGTGTATAGCGCAACCGGTCACTGAAACTGATCATAAAAGCTTTCACTATACCTGAGTTTATAGGTATTTCAAATGCAATTAATCTGCCTTACAAACAAAGAAGAAGAAAGACTGAAGTACCAGTACAATTTTCTGCTTCGGCTTGTTTGTTAGAATTCATATTTGTGTAGGCCGAGTGGTTAGAACGCTGAGCTTTAATTTCACTATCGGCTTCGGCAAAACATGCAGCACTGCTCGGAAGTATCTTAAAACCATGCTAAGAGTTGACCCAAACATTGTAAATGAAATTTGGTAAACAGAACTGTTCGGTAGTTGCTAGTGTTTGTGCTACGATGAAGTCATAAAGCATCTTGAACTTACAGGTTTTGTTAAAACTACTGATCCCACCACCTTATGCGCTCTCTCCCAGAAACTGTAACTAAGGTCCGTCCAGCATAGCTGCAGTATAAATCACAGTTAGATTCTGTGAGTTTTTATATATCTAATGTGCTTGATCATGCATCTGCAACAGAGATTTCCTTGCCACACTAGCAGACAGTCAAACTCGGATTTGAGCGACCAGCCATACTTTTATATATATAAAAACTCACACCTCCACTATAGATGCGTTTATTTCTGCCAAATTCAATCAAAAAATTGATATGATCTCAAGAAGAAAAAGAAAAATAGTTAATGAAAAAGATCTACGTTATTATTTCCGGTTGGCAATTTATATCATGGATCGAGCATGTGAGCAATGAAGAGGTTTTGGAAAGGATGGAAGCGAAAAGTAACTTAATACTCATCATCAGGAAGAGACAGCTGAAGATCCTGGGTCATGCAATGAGGAAGGATGGCTTGGAGAACGTGATACTAACTGGCCAGATAGAAAAACAGCGTGTAACGTACTTGACTGGTTTGAGCAGGTGAATGGCAGAACGGGGTTGCGTGGTTTAACAGGAGAAAGCGTGCTAAGAGCCACTAGGGATAGAGAGACGTGGAAGGCCATGATCGCCTACGTCCTGAAAGGACAAGGCACATAGAAGAAGAATTTATACATGCCAAAGATGGGAGATAAATGTGCATGCGTGAAGCAAAACTTTTTACGTATTCAACATAGCAAGACATTATTTCCATTGGAAATAAAACAATCAATACAAAAATTGATCTTTTATTATCATTATTCCTAAAGCCGTCAAAAGTGTTAGAATAAATTGTATGATTACTTGAATGGCCGGTGCGTTCGGAGTGACTCATTTTACCCTCAACGACCCTAGTTGTTGTTCACACGACGTGGTTTCTGGAAGTGAGTCACGTCAATCTCCAACGAAGTGAATCAATTACTTTTACTCTTCTGGGATAAACTAAGCCCTATAGATATAAGTTACCTTGTTGATGAAGTGCTTTTATCCACTAGGCCACTGTTCCATATAATAATCAAATATAAAAAAACAGGGACATTTTGTTTGAAGTGTTTGTAATCAACATACCGATGTTAGTATTCTCAGAATAATTTTTTGTGGAAAACCAAAAGGGCCGAGAATAATTTAAAAAATAAAATAGAACATATAACGATAAAATAAATACTACTACTATTACTATTAGTATCAATAATAATAGCAATAGTAATAATAATAATAATCATTATTTTATTTCCTTTGATTTCTGGTGTATACACCGGATTCCAACTGGAGATCTAAAATCAGAAATGGTACCATGACATTTTCCACTGAGCATTTTTTTTACTCCTCCCTACGAAAAAAAAAAAAAAATGTAAAGATCTTCTTATATGTGCCACGTTCCTTCAGGGCGTAGGCTATCATGGCCTACCACGTTTCTCTATCCCTGGTAGCTCTCAGCACGCTTTCTCCTGTTACCCCACCCAAACGCCGCTCTGCCATCTACCTGCTCAGGCTCTTCAAATATGTTATCCGCTGTTTTCCCCTGTCTCTTTTTCCCTCTATCTGATCTGTGAGTATCAGATTCTCTAAGCCTGCATTCCTCCTCACATATCCCAGAAACTTCAGTTGTATTTTCCTGATGCTCATTATTAACTTCCTTTTCGTTGCCATCTTTTCTAAAATCACTCACTATGAAGGACTTTGTCTATGTAACGCTAGTGATATTATGGGAGGTAGAAACAGAAATGAAATGGAACCATAACAACATACCACTACCTGCCTTAGGTCTTTACGCAGTATTGGTAGATAGTGTGACCATAGCAGAAATCGAAATATGATGCTGATGCTGATAATGACAATCGTAATAATAATAAACAAAGCAAATCAATGGTTTAAACTAGTGAATGTCTTAAGGAATAGAAGAATATAAATCTTAGAGACTTTGAAATTCTAATAGATCGTCGAATCTAGGCCTTATCGTCAATAAGGAAATGAAGATTTTTCAGGTAGTGGATGGCAACGTTTCAGTGGAACACAATGTGGAGCTGAAACAGTGAAAAAAGCGAACATCACCAGAACTCTATCCGAGAAATGAAAAAGAATAACGATTAAGACGAATATTGGAGCTCTCATTGAATCACCTAAAACATATTTGAATAAAATGTTAAGAAAATTGAAAGAAATAAACCACCACTGAAGGATTGCAACTATTTAAGACAGCAGCATTATTGAAATCGGAAAGAACATAAGAAAGTGATGAAGTAATGGGTAGACCTTATGTTACTTGAGCTTCAGCGAGAACCAATAGGTACTACGAATGTGAAAAATCATTTAAAAAGAAAAATATTACCGGTACCTAGCCAGAAATATCCTAAAACTCAAGGGATTGAGAACGATTATTTATATCACAAAACCATCTTGACGTACACTTCGGGAAAACAAGTAAAAGTTCTTAGTAAAAAAAAAAAAATGTTTAGACTATAATTCTACCGCAGACAGTCATAATACTGAGAAAGATACAAGAGTTTTGAAGAGACTCGATGCCACTTGGCCCTCTACAAAACTTGCAACTGATGTGAAAAGCTGTCAATAATAATAATAATAATAATAATAATAATAATAATAATAATAATAATAATAAAGTATTTCATTTAACTTTACTGTATTGCCACTTCAAAGATATTTGGATGTTGGTAATATTATTCGCCTGGCTCCACCAAAAATGCAAACAAACCACAGAACAAATAAAAACTGACCTGAGCTTCACCAAAATGTCCTTGATGGGTTTTTATCGTCAATCATCATCGTCGTCTAAACAAAATTTCCGAATGTCAAGGGACATGCAAGAGTTATTTTTAAGTCGTCGGGGAAAAAGCAACAAGATTTCTTTCATCTTCATTCCAGTTAAATGGGTTTTCAGTCCTTAAAGATGGCAGAGCTACTTTCTAACGCAAGGTCTTGGCGACACATCGTGTTTACAATCCAGTTGATGATGTGTGAGAAAGACAGAAAGAAAGAAATAAATAAAGAAAGAGCTAGAGAAGAGAGAGAAATAAGAGAGAGACAAAAATATAGAAGTGAGTGAGAAAAAGAGAGAAATAAATAAATAAAGAAAGAAAGAAAGAAAGAAAGAGGGAAGTTGGAGGTAAAAAAGCCAGTATGACGGACAACAATAGTCGTGATTTTAGAAAACAGAGAGGAATTTAAACTAAAATAAATTATCACCACTGTTATAATTATTATTAGTAATTATTATTAGTAATTAGTATTAGTAGTTTTAGTAGTAATAATAGAGAATTTGTAATAAAATTAACGCTAAATATTATAATATAATAAAATATAATTAAAATTTAACCCAAATCCTCCTCCTCTTTCTCCTCATCAGGATCAGCAGCAATTTCATGACTGGGTGTGATCGTAGTGCTGCTGTACAGATGATCGTCTATCCAGTTCCTCCCACGTATCTGAGTTAAAAAAACCTGTGTGGTATTCATTCATGTGCAACGTGATCCTTGACAAGTCGACCTGGCGGTTCCCATCACTCTTCAGGTCAAACCACAACCGATATCTTCGAACTTGAAATTTTGGCTTGGTTATGGACACGGAGCCATTGACTTCATTGAAGGAACACTTCTTTCTGGCTGTTGAGTCCAGTCTAGTAAGCCCTCTCCGCTCAATGATGTAATATCATTATCGAACTAGTTGCATACATAGCTATGGAACTTTGTCTACCTTGTATTTTTCTGTATTATGACAGTGTGTGGTAAAATTAAAGTCTAAATCAGTGATTCTCAACAACAGTACCACAGTACCACAACACACTAGTGTGCCACGTGATCCTGAAGTTTATCACGAAATATTGGTATGGCATGCTTATATATTTCTAGTTTATATTTGTTAAAACATTATTTTTAATAGATTTGGGTAGATGCACTGTTTTTTTTTTAATTTATTTTTTTAATTAATTAAACAGTATATTTATTTACATCTACTGGCCTAAATAATTGAAAAATATTTTTAGGAAAGTATGTGTCCCCCAGCAGGATTCGAACATGCGTCTCTTAAGAGAAAACGTTATTAGATTTGACCACACAGAACCAACAGTTAAACGAAGCCCAAATGATGCCTTTAAACATTCATATCTGCTCTGTTATTGTATCCTAATTCATCTTCATTAAAAATTATAAATATGTCGGAATTAATACATTTTGTAAAAATTTCGTATATACATTATATATATATATATATATATATATATGTATGCATATATATGTATGTATGTGTGTGTGTGTGTGTGTGTGTGTGTGTGTGTGTGTGTGTGTGAAAGAAGTAACGGTACAGCATTAGTATTTGAATAAATAAGTATTAAACTTTGTATCCCACGGGTTTATCAGTTTTATTTTGATTTTCTACTTATTTATGTGAATTAGGCTTCTCAACCTTAAATAACATCAAACATAAAAAAGCAAGAATATCTGCGTTCACCTAGAGAAGAAATGGGGGTCTCTTTATTGTATATTTGACCAAACATTGAAGAAATTGCAAAAAAAATACCATGCGCAGGTTTCACACTAAATAAGCTGAATAAATAATTGAATATAAACATTGAAATAAAGTAAGTTTATATTTGTGTTCGGATTTTGCTTTTACCCATGGTTATATTTCATA
Organism: Ascarosepion bandense; assembly: GCA_037127315.1. Taxonomy (NCBI): domain Eukaryota; kingdom Metazoa; phylum Mollusca; class Cephalopoda; order Sepiida; family Sepiidae; genus Ascarosepion; species Ascarosepion bandense. Next base: position 1,104,097 of record JBBBDQ010000579.1, read on the forward strand.
TTTAAATGTATACCCTTTAAAAATCTTCCGAGGTGTGTCGTTGCTTAAAAAGGTTGAGAGACACTGATCTAGATAAGTGTTTTATTTGCAACGACGAAGTCCTAGAGAAAATGGAAACAAAAAGGAAACTTATACTTAACATCAGGAAGACACAACTAAGGTTTTTAGGGTATATAATGAGGAAAGAGGGCCTGGAAAATCCGATACCCACAGAACAGATTGAAAACAAGAGTTTGAGTAAATGGATGGTGGAACAGAGTTTAGAAGAAATACTAGAAAGAGAAAATGTATTAAGAGTTACAAGGGATAGGAAATTGGGGAAAGTCATGATCACCCATGTCCTGAGGGGGGATACGACACATAAAGAAGAATTCTGAACATAATTTTGCATGCTCTAAATGCAAGTATTTTTAAATTCATTTTTACATTTATTAATTAAATTTTATTATTCATTTTGAAAAAAGAGAAAAAAATAATGATCGCTGTTTTCATATAAGGTAAAATACCGAAGCTTTGAATAAAATCAATATATTTTATTAGATTTTAAGTTGGTCGTAAGTTCATGAGTAAAAACAGGTCGTTAAGTGTGGAGTTGTAGTATTTATATTTGGAACTTTGTATATATATATATATATCTACATTTCTTTTGCTTCTGTCTTTCTAAGTACATGTTGCCCGACTTCCTCTCTGGAGAGACGATTAATGTATTGTAAAAACATAAAATAACATAAAAAATCTGATCATAACACATTACATTGCATTTAAATATATGGTTCTGTTAACATTTCGGCCTCTCGCGCGGTGTGACGTCATAGGACTACATTACAAATGTACGAGCTGCGTTTGTTATTTGGTGACTGTTGTCGCTGCTTAGCAAAGTTTTATGTCAACACAAGATAAAATCGTCTTTTATGGTGGATATTTTTATGTTTACGTCCCTATAACCTCTCTGAAGATGGCTCATGTGAGCCGAAAGCTTAGAACCAACATAATAAAAATTATCCAAAAGTTGGAGAATTTTTGTCTTTATTTTCACATGAAATTAAAGTCAAATACGATGTTTAGAACGGCTCATGATTAAATATAATAGACATTCATTGTCTCTTATATTTAACAATATAAGCGGAGTTTTATGTCAACACAAAATAATATCGTCGGTGATGGTGGATTTTATAATATTTCAGTTTAAACGACCTCTCTGAAGATGGCTCATGTGAGCCGAAAGCTTAGAAGAAAACCAATAAATAATTATCCAAATGTTGGAGAATTTTTGTCTTTATTTTCAACTGAAATTAAAGCAAAAATACGACGTTTAGAACGGCTCATGATTAAACATAATAGACATTAATTGTCTTTTATATTTAACAGAGTATGTTTAGAAAATATATATATATATATATATATATATATATATATATATATATATACTTGCAACGTACGCATATCAGTCAGTTAAGTGCCATACAGGATACTCGCTTGAGCTGATGATTATCCCGCAGTAGATTATTATTACTTTCTGCGGTAGACTGGTTGCCAGCTAAGGAAATAGAACACACTCTTTTCTATTATTTAACCTATAACTGGAGGGAAGAGAAGGATTAATACCTTTTTCACACAAGGAATTCAACTGGAATTCGAACTCAGTTCCCCGATTTTTCGTTCAGAGCCGATATCCACTGCACCACAACGCACATCGAATATATATGTTCATAAAAGCTGGTAGACAAGTAGTTTTACATTCTGTATTGAATATCGTTTTGTCTTTGAAGTTTTTATTATTGGTGACAGTAGTTGTGTTATGAGCCTAGGGAGGAGAATCGAGTCTGGAAAAGCCTTCAATTAATTAAACAAAGTGTCAGGTTATACGTTGTGGCGTCAAAATTAGCAAAATGGAGGGAATTATTGGCCACGTCTCCAGGGCACAGACCTTTGGGACAAACACTATAATTAGATATAGTCAAGCTAGGGAGTGCACTCTGTGTTGACAAGAACATTTTATACTACTTAGGTTTCGAAGATTTTACAAATACATTCAGGTACTTGTTTCTTTGAAGAAAGTAATATATATTCATAACAATGGCAGCGGATAGGATGTCCGCAAAGAATAATGAATAATTGCTTCTTGAAAAAGATGCACTTAGGCGTACCACAAACATTATTTACCCATAAAGTGTGTCGGTAAATGTCCCTACTCTCTCTCTCTCTCTCTCTCTCCCTCTCTCTCTCACTTTCTATATATATATATATATAGTACCTCAATCTGTGATTGAATGTAATAAGAAATGGTTCATAAATTTTAATGCTTCTAAAACGAAGCTGCTCTCCTTTAATCACTATAGAAAAACTTTCCCGCCTACCATCAGAAATAATGACGCTTCCTTGGTCTCACTTTCTGAAATGATCTCAAATGGAATGAATACATTGAATCCAAAGCTACATCTACTGCTAGGAAGGTTGGGTCACTGTTCCAGGCCAGGAAGTTTTTCTTGTCAGAATTTTGCACATTTATAAATCTACCATTCGTCCGTGCATTGAATACTGTTGGCATATCTGGTCGGGTGCTCCTGCTGCTATTCATCTTGAGGTTCTCCACAAAATCCAAAGGAAGATCTGCAGCATAACCGATCCTGACTTAACAGCTTATCTTCATTCCCTTTCTCATCAATGTGATATGGCTTCTCTCTGTCTTTTCTACAAGTATTTTCATGGCAACTGCTCTGATGAGCATTTTCCTCCTGGTACCTCGACCTCGTGCTACCAGATTGGCATCAAGGTCCCACCCTTTTACGAAATTGATGTATCCATCTCTTCTACTTTAACAGTTTTTTTTCGCACTTCCCATCTGTAGAACTCCACTCCATTTATATATTAAGGTAGACAATATTTATTTATATATTTATGTATCTATATTAAAGAAGAAGACAATATATATATGCATATATATTAAAGAATTTATATATATATATATATATATATATATATATGTGTGTGTGTGTGTGTGTGTAAACATGTTACAGAAATTAACGAATTTTAACGAAACCTGGTTATAAGTAACCGACAATTTGTAATTAATTATTTTGAGCATTATTTTTACCGATATTCGTATTTAAGTAGATATTCTGTTTTTAATTAAACAGTATTTTTATATTTATATCTACCGGCCTGATTATTTACGATAAATCTTTATTACGAAAATGTGTGCGACCCAGCAGGATTTGAACCTGCTACCCCTATTACATAGGGGAAGCATACCATTTGATCTGGTACCGTCTTGACCACTCGACCATAGACTCTTGATCAGAAATGTATCGTAATGTCAACAAATGTAAACATGTTACGGAAATTAACGAATTTTAACTACGGAAATTAACGAATTTAATTATTCAAAATAATTCAAAATTATTCAAAATCGTTAAGCCAATATATATATATATATATATATATATATATATATATATATATATATATATATTAAAGATATATATATATATATATATATATATATATATATATATATTGAAGATATTGAAGAAGACAATATATATATATATATGCATATATATTAAGGAATATATATATATTGAAGATATTGAAGAAGACAATTCTTCATCAGACCTTATACACTAGCGCTACAAAATTACAAAAAAACTTTGCTAAATAAAAAAATTCTGTTTTTAAACAAACAGTATATTTATGTATTTATTTCTACCGGCCTGATTATTTACGATAAATTTTGTACGCAATTTGGTCGGATTCGAACTAGCGACCCCTATCAACATAGGGGAAGCCACCAATTGATCTGGTGCATCTTAGACCAATAACAGTTATTGGACACGAGAAGTCAAAATGCATGAGAAACAGTTTTGCCGAATATTTCCTGTATGGCTAATTTCATGTCGTATATGAGTGGACACTGAGGTCAACTCCCAGTGGCGACAGTCTGTTTCATGCTTGAGCGCAATATTAAGGCAAAGTGTGTTGTTTTTTTTCTTTCCAGAATGTGGATTACTTCAAACGGTCAGTTTTGATTCATGGCTGCGATGATAAATACAATACATATTGTACCACTGACTGAGTAGCATTACTGGAGTGTTTATGTTTACGCATTTGAACTAAGGTCGCCACTGATTGATTCTCAGGTTTAGTCATGACCCTCGAAGTGGTTTTCAATATACTCAAAATAGCTGTATACTCTCTGGATAGCCTGTGGATATTTATGTATAAATCTGAAACTGTTCATATTCTTATCTCCTTCTATATATATGTACCTTAATTAATACATATATCTTTTTATAATCGCACATTTTAAATCTGTTTAAGTCAATTGATCTGTATGTATGTATGTTTCACTTTGATCCGAACTATTTATTGGTGAATTTTTCCTTTGAAGTCTCTAACATAACCTAATTACATATAAATTGATAAACACAAACAAAAACATATATATATATATATATATATATATATATATATATATAAAACAAAAAAAAACAAACAAACAAAAACATTTGTAGGTGTAAATAGTGAAACAGAAGAAGGTAATTGAATCCGCTCTACAATTAGAATCCTAGTGTAAAAAAATGTCTCCATCTAAAAAAGAAAAAAAAACAACACAGAAATTAGTCATGTTTAACGAACAAATATCTATTTCGGGAAACTCCAATAGCGAATCATATAGACCAAGGCCATTTCAATATATATCACATTTTATCATACCATTTAATGATTAATATATATGTACACATATTAGATCATTCTGTATTTTTCAGACATTGAATAGTTTTAATTTTTGATTTTATAAAACGGTATTTTATCTTATTGGGCTGATTAATAAATATTATGAAAGTGGAAGGTGGGTCGTGGATACATTCTGAGCCCGACTAATAAAGCAGCAGGTTTTTTTTTGTTGGGAGTAACTTCTTGGATGATCTGACAACATTCAGTAACCCTTCGTGTATATATATATATATAAAGTTATTTTTGTAGGTACAAAATCTAATTATCGAAATAAAAGTGTGTAGTATCTAAGTATCGAAATTAAAGTATTACGAGACATTCTAAAAACGAAGCAACCGGTTTCGCTCCCGCTCTTCATTCTCATCGGGATATTCAAAATTAGAATTAAAAATCATTGACAAAAAAACAAAAAAGCAAAAAAACAAAAACAAAACAAAACAAAAAACAACAGCAATAAAAAACAACAAAAACATAAATGTAAGAAAAAAACTTTGAGTGTAAAACAAAGTACTAGAGACAAATGATAGCAGGTCTCAACAAACATTCACGCTGTTTACTGAGGGAATGTTTGCGAGACCCGATATAAAGAGCCTCCAGCACTTTCAAATGAAATATAGAGTGTGACCAGTCTACACGGAAATCAGCAGCACATTTCTGTTATTTAACAGGTGCTCACATATAGCAGAATCATAGGCATTTGGGACAAGTTCATTTAAAGCCACGGTGTGATTCCTGATCTTAATAGGAACGTGTTGTTTAATCCTCATATCTAAGCGCTGAGTAGTTCTCCCTTTGTAGTTGGCTCCACAACCACAATTATATTTATAAATAACAGAATTTACTTGGTGAGGTGCCGAGGTTCGTGTAGTTTTTCATAGCCGGCTTATTTTCTGTTCTAGGCGCAAGGATGTTCTCTCACCTCACCAAGTAAACTCTGTTATATATATATATTTATATCTGTATTGAGCACTTTTTAATACAACTGTGTACTGGTCTAATTTTATTTTGGCCAGTAACTGGTTAATAATTATTGACGAATATATTATGCTCTCATTACGACTGAGCTCTCCAGAGAGAAAAATGAAAAAAACAAAAACAAAACAAAATAGTTACCACTTCTGCGGTTTATGCATTATTCTTCAGCAGTAAAGTGAGTTCTTTCGGTGAATGGTGTGTGTATACACTGCTTATATACAACACACTAAAATTTCCTTTCTCAGATTTTATACGCCTATGACTTGGGGGTTAGTGACTCTGACTGACACTAAATCGGTCGAATTTCCATCCCGGCCAGAAGCAAGTGGATGTCTAACCACACTGATGAGCTGTCATACAGCAAAATAGGCTCGTGTGTGGATGACGAATATATATATATATATATATATATATATATATATATAATCCTCGAAGCACTCTACATTAAACAATTTAAACCTGGTTTGAATACAATCAATTTCGATATTTCCAACAACGTACTCAAATGTCTGTAATCAGACCAGGGACCACAACACCACTATTTTGTCACTGTCTTCGGCCATCCGCCACGGTAGGGATGGACTTATATTTTCAATTCAATTATCTTTATTGTTAATAGCTTAAATGTTCTATGTTTACTGTGTGTTAATATCTACTCTTTGATAATGGCTTATGTGAGCCGAAAGCTTAGACCCGATAAAAAATTCAACAAATACTGTGATTTTTTGTTGTCTTTTAACGACATCACCATCAAGTATATCAGACGGTATGAACGGATCCTACACAAAATTAATAGACAAAACTTGTCTATATTATTCAATGAAACCTGCATTAATGAAAAAATGCTGCCAAAATACACACACAATATATATATATATATATATATATATATATATATATATAGAGAGAGAGAGAGAGAGAGAGAAAGGGATGGATATTATTATTTATTAATCCGACAGATTTTATATATATTGGGGAAAATGTATGACAAAGGGTAAAATGTTGACGCATTTTGTTCTTCAGGACTTCATCTGACTAAATTTGTAATGGTGATACAAATACACATACACACGAAATAGGAGACTGGAAGATTCAGAAGTTTTTTAAAAGATTTTTTTATATATAGCCGAATTCATTTAGAGTCCTTTTCTTTTTACTTTTCATCATTTTTGTTACAAGGTATCGCACACTGTGATAATAGAAGATCTGACAGGTTGAAATATTGTAAAAAATATGCAAAAAATATGCAAAAAATTCTTTATTGTTTATATATAAAAATATATAGCGTTATCTCATGATTAAACATAATAGACATTCATTATCTGTTATATTTAACAATATATATATGTATATATATATATATATATATATATATATATATATATATATATATATTGGAGGGTTCGTTAGTATGACTGTTTTTTTATGCGAAAAAATTTTTTTTACCAAAGATATACTTATTGATGAATATAATCTTTCTTGTCAATGCACTTAACCCAATGCTTCTCTTTTGCTCATCTGGAATATTATACAGTGAACATTCTAGGTCAAAACTCAACGGGATACCCTGTCAGGATACATATTTATTATATATATTAGTTATATTATACACATTTATAATCGACACTTATGCGTGAACATACATGTTGTACTTGGACAGGAAGTTTTCATTTATACAAGTTTGATTAAAGATTATAACCAAATAATTTGTTTTTGCGCTGTGTTCATTTCATCATTTCCAAATATCGCGTTTTCACGTCTCATGTCAGTTTTTGTTTTAGTATCTCGACTTTACGTGACAGTTCGTATTAACGTGTACTTTTTCGTTGGTCTTTAACCAAACTTGAATAATATGCCTACGTCAATATCAACATAATTAAATTCGTAACCTTTATTGATTTACTTTTTGGTTGCTCATCTCTTTATTAGCCACCTTTTGAAACACTTCAAAAACGCCCGAACGCATCAATAGCTGATTCAGTTCTGGTCTTTGATTCACATACTTCTCCATAAAAATCAATAGATTGCTATTTTAACGGCCGACATTACGGATCATGTTTCTTTGTTTTTCGCCCATACACAAAGACGCATTCGCTAAGTGAGGAAATGAGTCAGTTTTGATTAAGGAAGGTTTTTTCTATTTGCAAATTATAAAAGGAACGACATCTAACAGAAGCAGTATAAAGGAAAACATTCTAAAGACGATAATGAAGAGCTGAGACGAATGACATGTTTGCTAATGAACTGATCATGAAAGAATTACGGAAAATAACCCAGGAAAAGAGACAGGGAAATTCAATACCGATGATTCAACATCACCGATTGAATACCGCCGACTGGAGCGATAAAGTAACGCAGGACTAAGACAACTCAGGACTAAGACAACTCAGGAATCAGGAAGACAACTCAGGACTAAGACAACTCAGGACTAAGACAACTCAGGACTAAGACAACTCAAGACTAAGACAACTCAGGACAGAGACAACTCAGGATTAAGACAACTCAGGACAGAGACAACTCAGGACAGAGACAACTCAGGACTAAGACAACTCAGGACTAAGACAACTCAGGACAGAGACAACTCAGGACTAAGACAACTCAGGACTAAGACAACTCAGGACAGAGACAACTCAGGACTAAGACAACTCAGGACTAAGACAACTCAAGACTAAGACAACTCAGGATTAAGACAACTCAGGACAGAGACAACTCAGGACAGAGACAACTCAGGACTAAGACAACTCAAAACTTGAAAAAATGCAACTACTCTAAAATCAGAAATCGTATTGGCTTCACATGCTATTGAGTATGGTATAGGAACGATAATCCTCTAAAAATATGATGAGGGCAACATTGAAAGCAATCACACATGCTTCGCCTTCGCTACTAACGAAAAAAAAAAACTGAAGCCAGATCGAAAAAGAGGTGTTAATCCTAATAATTGCAGTGAAACAAATTCACAAATGTGTACACAGAAGCCGTTTTCGTTTACAAACAGACCGCAAATCTCTATTATCAATTTATGCTTTGAAAAATGGAATTCCTATCCATACATCGAATAGATTACAACGTTGGGATATCATCTTTTATTAAATTACAGTTTAGGATGGAATACATGCCGTCCATAAATTTTTGATCGAGTGTACGTACTCGAAAACTCCGCGTTAATCCCGACGTTGTATCACATCCCGCCTCTGTGTTAAAAACTTGGGTAAATACCCAGAGTTCCACACGAACTGGAGCTTGTCAGACTCTTTGTCTTCAGGCAGAGAGGAACTCAGATGAGGATAAGTTTACTGGCAGAGGCTAGGCTCGAGAAAAATAAACAAGAACCCACTCTCGCATATCGGGGCCTGAGGAATTTTTGCCCGAGTATACACACAAAGAAAACCGACGTTAAACTCGACCTTGTTTCACATTCCATTTTAGTGGTGAGGCTTTGGGTAAATATCCAAAGTTCCGAGAGAGTTCTGATAAAGTGTTCGTTAGAGTTCTGCTAGAGTCAGTCAAGAAATAATATTATAACCGCTAGTACCGAGTGAGAGAGTCAATAATTTTGCTTTATGCTATATGCTTTTTTTAAAATTGTTTGACATTAAAATCAAAATGTTGTGGACACTAGTGTATGTTCTTTCAAATCCATTATTTCATCATTCGTGAAAATAATGCAGACAAATTTCTATGGAAATGTGAGGTATTACAGCTTTATTTTAATTATTGAAGCTGAGGTGAATATTGTTCTTACAACCCTGTGTGTGAATATTATATATATATATATATATATATATATATAATCGATTCACCCAAAGAAAAGCAATACTGCCACTCGTGCATAGGGGATTAGAAGAGGAAAGAGTGAAAAGAAAGAAGGCCAAGCTACAGTGGGTGTCAGAGAAATGATAAGGAAAAGATGGCAATTGACGTTGCACTTAATCTCTTGGAGACTGTAACTATCAGGGAAGTAAGCAAACGGAGAGTAGTTCTAAAGGCGGAAAGTGCAAGAAAAGAAACTATTAGAATAGAAGAGGCGGTTAGATTTGACTCTTTTGACTGTAAAAGTATGAGACCTAGTTGCTAGTTTAGTAGCACGAGTAAATTCATGTGATAGGGGCTCAATGGAAAAAAGCGCATCGGAACAGAAGCCGTGGAAATATTTGTAGAAATGACAGAAGGAAAGTCAAATTCAGACGATGAGAAAGTGGCTGAAGTCAAGCTGCCAAATCGGGATCAATTACATTGCAGATCCTCCTTTGAATTTTGTTGAGCATCCCGTGATGAACAGTAGGAGAGTGCGACCAAATATGGAAACAGTATTTAATGCACGGACACATGGTAGATTTGCATATGTGCAAGATGATTCTAATGAAAAAAATTCCTGGCCGACAGAGTTACCCGACCTTTCTAGCAGTAGCTTGATTGACCCTGGAAGAATGGTAGACTTTCAAAAAGCACTAGCTACTCAAGAATCTACGCATCGTTCATTCAGTAATGAATTAGAACACTCTCAGTTACTGCCGTATGTTTACATTGTATATAACACGCTAAAAGTATTCTACTGAGCACCCATAGCTCAGAGGCAGAATCGCCGACTGATGTCAATTCGGTCGGGTTTCAATGCTGGCTAGAAGCAATCGGATGTCTAACCGTACTGATGAGTTGTGATACAGCGAAATAGATCTGTCTGTGGATGACTATATATATATATATATATATATATATATATATATATATATGCATATGTGTGTGCGTATATGCGTGTGTGTAGGAATATATATATGTATATATGTATGCACACACGCATACACACACATATATAAAGTAATTGGTTATCAGTTGGCCATTTAATTATGCAATAACAACGTAGAAGATTGGATTTAGTGTGGGAAAATTAATCGTAGTCAAATACTTGAGGCTTTTGTGTGACCTCAGTGGCACTTGTCACATGAACGGAAACAACTTTTCTGTCACGTGATATTTCATGGCTACTAGCAATTTTCCGGCTCGTTTGCTTTTGGCTCTTATCGATGACACATAGACTGTTGGATAAAGAATGAGATACCGTTTAGCTTACACTATTGTTTTTGTACACGTTTTCAATACTACTACTACTACTACTACTACTACTACTACTACTAATAATAATAATAATAATAATGATGTTAATATTAATGTTTAGAATTTGATTTATCCTCCACCGTATAAATGTCATTTTTAATCGTTCTATGTTTATATTTGAACTAATTCTTTTTATAGAGGCGACTATATTTTGCATTAAACTGTTGAATTTTTGAAAATTTTTAGAATATTTGAAGATTTCGAAGGAATCATTAATTTGTAAGATGTAATTTAATGAAATGTTGAAGTTAAACTCAAGAAAATATGCTCCTCTTTGGATGAAAAAACTTTATTTAAAAGCAATTATACTTCAAATCTTTCGTTACATATTTTATTATATCACATTGGTTTTTCACTTACTACTACGACTCCTACTAACAATAATATTACAATAAATAAGAAATAAGAAAGGAAAATAATGTTATTACTACTACTAGCAACAACAACAACAACAACAACAACAACAACAACAATAATAATAATAATAATAATAATAATAATAATAATAATAATAATTTAATTTATTATTAATATTTTTCATCTAATCTCAGAGTGTCATTCTGCGCCTCTGCGGAAGTAACACGGGCAAGAAACAAAGAACAATTTGGCAAACAGATCCATTGTCACTCAGGAAGCTTTTCTTAATCTTAAATTATATGACGTCAGTTAATCCGTCTATTCGTTAAGGGGATACAAAGAACAGTTGGTTTTATTAGGATGTGTAGCTTCGTACAATAAATTATCATTAACTGTTTTTGAAAAAATTAAAAGTTTTATTATTTAACATACAAAATTCTCCGAGTATTTAAAAAATAATGATTAAAATAACAAATACCTATTTAATAAAAATGCAACATTGTTTTTTGCATATCCTTTCTTTATGTTTATATATATATATATATATATATATATATATATATATATATATAAGACTCCAGTTTCTAGTTCTCTTTTTCGCTGTTAAAAAAAGAAGAAGAAAGAAACCGCCTTTAAAATATAGTTTACTATGGATCCCTATAAAATTAAATTAAATTAAAATAATTATTAAACCGCGGAAAAAATGCTTGTCCAAGTATTTTACCAAACAAATCGGCTTATTCAAATTTTATCGATTGGTTTGCGAAATTGAACAAAATGTAATATTCGTAAATCTCGACCAAAAATGTTAGCTATAACTTTAACAATACGAAGATTTTAAAAAGTGTCAGTATAATATTCTAGTATAATAAAAAACAGCCGAAATTAAGGTGAAACAGATATGTGGCGAAAAATTACTACTTAATTAACAATGCTTTTTGCAAAAAATCAAGTTACAAACAAACGCGAACATTCACATAAATATATATAATGTAATAATTAAATTTTATTGAAATCGGACAACACAATCCGTCTAATTTCGTATTACAGTTTCTTAAGTTTCGAAATAAGTTCTCGCACAACTGACAAAATGTAATAAAAATGAAACATACACATCACATTCTGGATGCCAATAAAACATATTTTGATATATATATATATATATATATATATATATATATATATATATATATATATATATATATATATTTGATATGCACTTGATCAGTGCAAACACACATGAAAGTCCGAGTCATGCCTAAAACGTAGGATAATATGTGTATTTATTAATATAAATATATATATATATATATATATATATATATATATATGTGAGTGTGTGTGTGGCTAATGTTTCTTAAAAAAGTGCTGCTGCTAATTTGATTACATTGATTCAGACATGGACGTTAGTCATAGGACAGTAGAAGTTGAAGCTTCCTGTTCATGGTTTATAGTTTTTCTGCGTTGTTACAAATAGCAGTTTTGAAAATAAATATTGTCTGACATGGAAGTGCATACAAAGCCTTTTAATTTTTTTAGGAAATAAATTGCACTAATGACATTTATTTATGCATACAAAAGTCTGGCAAAAACCAAATACAGGATGTAAGCACAGTTATCTCTCACTCGGACCATCAACAATATTTGCAATTGTGTCGAAAAATAACTGGTTTTTTCTTCTCTAATAAATAATAGTCAAAAGACTTTATTATTTTATTATTTACTTATTCAACAGGATTTCGCCATCCGTGGATCACCGATCGCAGTTTTCATAATCCGCAGTTAGCACTGCCCGGCAAAGTAAAATTAATTAAATATTATAGATTAATGTCGTAAAATATAGGGAAAATGACAAAACTAAATCTTAATAATAATTATAGTGTTAGTAGTATGTAGAATAATCATTTTAAATTACTTTAAGTCTTTAATTTAGATCTCTTAGCCCTGATCTGTTGATAGAGTTTGTACATGATCAAGTGTCACTGCATGTGATAACACACTTGATATGTGATGAACGAACTAATGAACAGTGCTGAAAATTAGAAGAAGAATCCTGGCAACTTTCCTATCTCCATTGGCAGGCAATTCGTCTTCTTGGAGCTGATGACATCTTGGCAAATTCACTGACTGATTATGTTTGCTTTTACACAAGAAAAAATAGAACACGTCAATCTGGATGACATTCAAATAAAAAAAAATCTATTACTGTTATACAGGTGGCCGATGGAAACTTTCTTGATGGCATAGGATTACAGAGACAAATTGTATGTAGGGGTTGGCTGTTAGTTACAAACACGATTGAATGGGCAATAAGTCAATTACAAACTTCTATAAAAACATCAGGTCTTAATTAACAGTTGATATTTTACTCAATGTTCACCCAATACAAGGCACAAGGCCCACTCAAGGTAGCAGTTTTTTTAAATGAGATGGACGTAAGAGAACAGTGTAAGAGCAGAATATTATCTAGATTTGAAGCGACCAAGAAAGCATCCTCTCGGAAGACTGTTCCACTAAAAGTGTTTTGTTTTCGAAAAAACGTTATTTGAGTAAACCTTCTGATAAGCAGTAAAATACGAAGAAAATGATGATGATTCGAACTTGTGTACAAATGTTACAGGTCTTAGATTTAAAGAGCTGACCTGATGGAACTAAAGAATATAGCTCGTTTGAACATTTTCTATGGAAATAGCGGTTGAACAGCGATACTATTGCGGCGTTTCGTCTGAAAAAACAAGAACAAACAAAACAAAACAAAAACAACAATTGTAGGGTCGTAATTAACTTATAAGGCTACGTAAACGCTATTTTGAACTCTTTCAAGGTCTGAAGGCAAGGATTGTGTAGTTCCAATCCATGTGATAATGTTTCGTTAATAAATCCTCAGATGCAAATTCAGTAGGAGATTTTTCTCAGTATTTTCTCTAATTTCATTTTTACTTCTTGGTTTTACTCGTATTTTATTCTTATTTTATTTATTTTTGAATTGAACTGTTCATATTCAGAACGGAAAAAGGAAGTCATGCTCTGCTTGGTTCAGTGCATGCAGGTATTTCTTCAAAAAGGTTATACATCTTGTGCAAATAATTTGAAACAACTGCTTTAGTTTTCTTGTTTTCACCATACGGCCAGCTGTAGATCCCCTAAAGTGACAGGGTGTAATCGATTTATGTTTTCTTCTTAGATTAGGTCAGTGGTGTTTAATAATACAAATCTATTTTCGGGGGAAATTTGTTTGGTCTTGAAAAATATTGCTCCATCCGTCATTGCATCCGACATTTTTTTATCACGTCCAGACACTATTGTATGGACTGTTGATTAGTTGTCCTACAGCCATTATCTGCGATAGACGTTACTCCAAGGAAGCGTACGATAATTGTAACGCTGCATGAACAAACTGGCCAGCCTTTCAGAGAAATCGCGAGTATTGTTGGTGTCAGCCTTTCTACTGTTAGTCGTGTCATCAGGACGAAGAAAAAAACTGGATCCATCAGTCAAAAACCTAAAGGAAAATGCGGTCGGAAGAGAGAAATAATGCTAAGAGACGACGTATACGTGATCAAGGAAGGTGTGAAAAGATCCTAGGAAGACATTATTCGTTTTGTTTCAATTAATTTGTACAAGGGTATAGATTATTTCATTGTAAACTCTTGGAACAAGACACAGTTCAGAAATCGTCAGTACTCAGGTTTCTAAAGCAACCATTACTTCGAAGAATACTCACTTCGATTTTGAATTTGGAAAAGTCAAATATAAAACATTAAAAAAGGCATATGGCCTACATGACTATCAACAAAGAATTTATAAACAATATGACATTGTAAACCATACCCGACCACAAACAATAGGAGAACTAAGGGAATTATTATTTCATAAAAATCAATAGCACCTATCAAAATACGTAAAAATCACTCGAGTTTAACGTATTCTAAGCCAAGTAGAGTTGTTTCTATCAAAATATAAGCAATAATTAATTAGTTAGAATAGCTAAAAAGTTAATTCAATCACCTTATCTTACCACCAGCTTCAAATTTCTAGGAAGGCTGCTCATCAACGTCAGAGGGTTCGATAAATCTATTGAGTTAATACAAGATATCATATTATAAACGATAATCAGGCTTCAAACAAATTCGAAATGTAAAATTACTACCACGCTAGAATCTCACGCCGCCACCCCCCACACACATATATAAGCAGTAACTTAACTTTATAAGATTTAATTCCCATGAACATTGAGTGAACTTAAATTCAAATCTATTAAATTGTCAGTTTCAAATACGCACCTGAAGATTACATGACGCATGAAACTCCGATTCGTGCCATCGACGTGGGGCAATATATATATTTTTAATGTATATATAAAATAGATCTGTTCATACATTGAGCACTGTTTTATTGATACCTGAATAATAATACTATACATTTGTGCACCCTCATATATATATTTATTAATTCACGTCACAATATATATATATATGCTCTCACACGCTGATTGAGCACTCTGGAAGAATGGTAAACTTTGAAAAGCAGTAGCTACTCTGGCATGTACGCATCGCTCATTCAGTAAGATGAATTAGAGCACTCTGGCTATTGGGCGCGTATAATTATAATATACACGCTAAAAAGTCTGCCTTCTTCTACCGAAGGCCCATAGCCCAGAAGTAGAATCGCCGACTGACGCCAATTCGGTCGGGTTTCAATCCTAGGTTAAAAATCAATCGGAGTCTAACCGTACTGATGAGCTGTGATACAGCGAAACAGATCTGTCTGCGGATGACTATATATAGTTTATTTGAGAAGTAGCCTCTCTTTTATTCAAGTTTCATAAAAGACGAGTCATGAGTTACAGTGATTAAGCTTTTTATTAAATTTTTATGTTCGTAAAAGTTTTTCTTTTCTGGTCACAAATTGTGTAATAACATCTAAGGAGTGGAAGAAGTGATTCCAGGAGGTCGGTTAGCGAAACTTTGTAGTAAGGATGCTAAAGATAACGTCAATCAGCTAAGTGACAAACCTTTCACTTGTATTAATTATATATATATATATATATATATATATATATATATATATATATAATCTAGAATTTTTTTTAGATATGCTACAATTTCATGGGTAATATATATTTCGCAACCGCCAAAATCTACCGTTCTTGAGACCCTCTTCAGACAAACTGTGCGGTTCAGCATATAAACTTATTGAACGCAGACCGGGAAAAAAACAACAGTAAAGGATTTACGATTTTTGCACACTATACCGATACATAACCGAAAAGAATACATGCTTCAACTATTACAAAAAAATGAGTTTCTAAATTACACAGATTGAACCAAACAAAAAATTAAAAAAAATAATAATAATAACAGTAAATTTTAAAAAATACTGTATTTCAATTTCACAGATCTCAACAAACGCAAAAATCAAAACTGTATTTTAACGAAAAGATACACTTACTGAACGCTAAACAAAGAAACAACAATGCAGGAATTAAAAATATTACACTCTCTAAAAAACCTACCTAATAGGAAAGAATATATACTTTAACTACTACAAAAAATTGAACAATTTTTAATAAGGATGAGATGGAAAGCTTTTTTTCATTTTGAATAATAATACAGGAAGAAAAAAAGATAAAAATGTAAGTAATTTCAATTTTAAAACAGCAAATTATCCTCCTTTCATCAAAGAATTAATTACTTTTAGACAATATAAAATTTAAAAAAATCAAAAACAAATTCCAGAAATGATTAAATACCGAAGTAAAGAAAATAAAAAACACAAAACATCCTTATTAAAGTAGATAAATCCAGCAATATATACCAAATAAACCCAAAAATATACGAAAAATAGTTATTAGAAGAGCTAACTAAATCATACAAAAAAGCCCCAGATTCAAACATTGAAAACATCAATAATGAGGCTAAAATCATCACAGATAAATTAAATTTAAGTAATAAAATACTAATATTAACTAGCAAACAAGCTTTCCTTACAGTGAAAGACCGCAAAGATGACTTTACCAACAATCCATCATACAGACTAATTAACTGTATTTCCTGGTTCCAAAAAATGAAATGCAAAAGTAAATACACATTCATCAAATATGATATAAAAAAAAACTTTTACCCATCAATATCTGAGAAAGGTTTACTGGAAGCATTTAATTTTGCTAAAATGTACATGAAAATACCATCAGAGTATATTGACATAATATTACATTGCCGAAAATCTATACTTTTCCACAAAGTTACAGCATGGATGAAGAAATCCAACAACGGAGAATTCGATGTACCCCAAGGATCGTATGATCGAGCAGAAATCTCAGAATTGATGGGAATATACATTTTAAACAAAATGAACAAAATAATCCATATTGACAACCACGGATTATATAGAGATGACGGATTAATAATAGCACCAGACAACAAAAGAATGAATGATAAAATAAAGAAACAGCTTTTTAAATTATTCAAAGAACTAGATTTTGATATGACAGTGGATACAAATAATAAAGTGGTACAATATTTAGATGTAGAACTTAATTTACAAACTGGAAATGTTTCGCCATAAATGAACACAAACACTAAGTTATCATACATAAATACAAAGTCCAATCATCCAAATAATATATTTAAACACATTTACAAATGCATAGAACACAGACGATTTGATAATTCTTCAAACAAATCAATATTTAATGAAAAAAAAAAATGAGGATGCACTAAGAAATTCTGGCCATAAAAACATTTTACAATATAATTCTCAACCAAACAGACAAATCAAAAACAACAATAGAAAACGAAACATTATCTGGTTCAACCCACCATTTAATTTAGAAGTAAAGACCAAAATAGGATAAATATTTTTTAAACTAATAGATAGGCACTTTCCAAAAGAATCAGAACTAAACAAAATTTTCAACAGAAACACAATCAAACTAAATTATAGTTGCACTAATAATTTAGATAGTTTTATAAAAAAACAAAACGCCAGAAACTTAAATAGCATCGTACAAAACAAAACCACCAACAAAGAATGCAGCTGCAGGGACAAAAATAAATGTCCACTTCAAGGTCTCTACAACACAAAAGAATTAATTTATAAGGCAGAAGTACATGACCCAAATGGCCAAAACAAAATATATTTCGGCTCAACCAAAGACACCTTTAAGACCAGGTGGTTCAACCACAGATCTACATTTAAAATATAAAAAAATTAAAAAACAGTACAAAATTGGTTAACCACGTCTGGAAATTCAAATCAAAATATGGAAAAGACTCAGAAATTAACGTGGAGCATTGTAAAAATAGCCAAGCCTTACAACGGCGGACAAATATGTAGACTGTGCCAAGAAGAAAAATTGGAAATTATGATATATCCAAATAAAGACGATCTGTTAAATGAAAGAACAGAAATTATAACTAAATGCATCCACACTAAGAATACCTCTTAGGTTCATACAACCATAGATAAAAACGTCATAATTCGTTTCAATTTAAACAATGCGCGTTCAAAAATTCCTTACCACGTGAACGTTCTAATAAAAAACCGTTACAAGAGCGTTCTTAAAAAGAAAAACGGTAAACGGTAAAATCATGGTAGAAACCTGTGTAGCAAAATAACTCGTTTAAAAATGGAATATATATATATATATATATATATATATATATATATATATATATATATATATATATATATATATATATTAGAGCATGTGCAAACCACATACGACTACAAAATTTTACATTTTGTTTCGACATTAAAAGAACAATGTCTCATCAGGTAGTTAACAATGATGATGATAATAAATGTTTTATTTAAAATAAATAAAATAAACAAAGAACAACACTTCCCTTTATTTTTGGATTTTTTTTCCGGTACGAAGTAAAAAGGGGAAGAAAGAGGGAAGAAAAAAAAACAGAAAATAAAATAAGAAATCAAGAAAAGGAAAGGAAAGCGGAAAAGGAAAGATAGAGAAGAAATAGAAAGTGAAGAGAAAAATAAGTGAGAAAATAAAGAGATGGAGGAGCCAATTGAAACGGCTAAGAGATAGAAATTTTAAATTTTGGCCGGAAGTGAATAGCAGACAGAAATTGACATCGGTTACATTACAATGTTTCAACTTAAATCTTTTGGTATATAAAAAAAAATGCTGTAATCACATACACAACCAGAAAATGACTCATAAAACGTAAAATAAAGAATATTGAGAAAAAAAAAAACATAGAACAGAAACAAAAACAAAAAAAAAACAGGAAAATATAAATTCATTAATAGGGGAAAAAAAAGTCATTCCGAGGAAAGAAAAACAAGAATCCAAAAAAGTGAATGACAGATGAAATTCTCGATATAATAAAAGAGCCAACAGCCTATATTATATGAGGCTAAACAAAAACACTGCTTTACAAACAAACAAAATCTAAAGAGATAAACAAGATGTTTGCAGTGATCAAAAACGTACGAAATAGTAATAGCATAAAAAGACAAAAGATATCAGTCCACAATACGTGATACACGCTTAGGCGATCATGTCTACAAAGAGAGATGACTGACTAGGCATACAGTTTTACAGCAGTAGGTTGCCATTACTTTCTGCTGTAAACTGGTTGCCAACCAAGGCTACAGAATCCAATCTGTCCTGTTATTTAACCCATAGATCTAGAGAGAAGTGACGGATTAGTACCTTTACGAAGGGTATTTGCGAATAAGTGAATGCAAGAAATTCAACTGGAACTTGAACTCGGTTGAATATAGCAGGACGCACGAACGGCAGGATGCATGAAACCTAAAAGAAAAAATAATCATAGCAGAAAAAAGGTAAAATGAAATACATCAGAATGTTCTTTCATGGCAACAGCGGAACGAAATTTATAATGCATGAAAGTGCTCATAGTATTAAAATCTGGGGTGATGCACACTGGCCAAGATGAGGATCAACAAAGCAGCATAGCCATATAAGTTTTCAATTGTGATGTTAATTGAATTTAGACAATTGATAAAGTTATTGACACGATAAACTAAATAAAAGACAGCGGAGAAATACCGGAGGAACATAACAGATATATCTTCATATTACTACCATAGAAACCATGGCAAATGAATGCGAACACAATAAAACAATCAGATTGATGAGAACTAATAAATATAATCCTAATGAAGAGAGCTTATAGCAGAAGTAGACCGGAAATCGGTAACGAACTCAGTAGCATTGTTTAAGACACTTGAACAAGAAATGCAATTTTTATTATCAGATTACTATTAAAGCGAATACTACAAGAGCGGAAAGATCTATACTTATTTTTCATAGATTACACAAAGGCATATGATATAGTATAACTCAAAGAACTCATTTAAATTTTAGAAAAACTTTATCTACAAGAAAAAATATATTCAAATGATCAATAACTTGTATGGGAAACATACAGCTTGCTTATATAGAATGAGTTAAATGAATACACAAAAAATAGAAGGAGCAGTCTGTACTTATCGCCAAATCTTTTAACCCGTAAATCTTTTAAAAGAACTAAGAGATCTACCAAGAGTTGCTATCGGTGAACATAACCATAACAACATAAGACATACAGATGACACTTGATGTTGATGGTGGATTTAAAAGGAAAACTGTTAGAAAATGTCGTCTATGAAATTAAAAAAAATTAACAGTAGTAAGATGGTTGTCAGCAAAATGAACAGTTCAATTTGTAACGGGGACGGCAAAATCAATCAGTCAGTTAAGTGCCATACGTGATACACGCTTGGACGATCATGTCTCGAAAGAGACATGACTGACAGGGCAAAAGATTATACCGCAGTAGGTTACCATTACTTTCTGCGGTAGACTGGTTGCCAGCCAAGACTACAGAATACAATCTGCCCTGTTGTTTAACCCATAACTGGAGGGAAGAGACGGATTAATACCTTTACTAAGGTTATTTGAGCGTAAGTGAATGCAAGGAATTCAACTGAAATTCGAACTCGGCTCCCCGATTTCTCGTTCCGAACCGATATCCACTGCACCACAAGCAAGTATAAAAATGCAACTATCTGGGTAGTGTAATAAGAGACAATGGAAAGTCTGGCACAGAAAAACTAAAGTGCATAGGAATATCGAAATATGTATTAAAGGATAGAAAACTGCCCTTAGAAAGAAAAAAAGTGTTCGACTGCTATTTAATATCTAATTTTTACGGCAGTGAATGTTAGATATTTAGTTCGAAATAATTTTTGATCTCAATTTATCGCTTGTTGCATTTGCTCTACCATCAAGTGTTTTACTTGTTGTTTTTTTAGATCAGCTGTCTTCCGATTGATAGCATAAATTTTCTTGTAGTTATGTTCCTTAAAACTTCCACTTTACTCACATATTCTGTTCCTGATATTCTCAGCATTCAGCCACTTCTTTCATGAGTGAGGAATTTGTCAAACATTCACTACCACGTCAAAGATTATATATTACACAGGAAAAAAGTTTTAGAAACTAAGGGTGTTTTTCGCTTAATACTTTGCTTAATTTCTGAAAGACATTTTTTATAAGAGGAAATGTGAGAAAATAACTGAGTATGTGAATTTATAATAAGTATATAGTTGGTATTGCAATTGTGGCGGGATACGATAAGAGTTGCAATCCCTAACATTTCCGATAGACAACGGCAGTTAAGAATAATGAACACAATCGCAATAGATGCGTTTTAAGAAGGGTAGAAAAACTGTTATGCAAAGAAAGAGACAAATTTTTAAAACTCGATTCCTGTATTTTTTTAATTACTTTTCAGTAATTATTTTTCATTTCTGTCTTTTTTAAAAAAATTCCCCGCGTATAAGAACTTCGCATTTTATACCCGCCTAGCGTTAGTTTAAACTTATACCTGCCTTCATACATCTATAAACTATAGTTATATACTAAATTTGAAAAGTGAAAATTTCACTGAAGTATGTTAGAAAATTTCAAAGTTTTCATGCAGAATCAAGAAAGTATGAACTTTAAGCCAAATGGTTCAAATATATGGAAAAAAGAAGACACCAGTTTAAATTGCTATTTTTTTCATTGTTTGTACAATTTTCAACAAAGAAAATGGATTCAATCTGGATTTACGAAAATTAATATCGGCCAGTGTTCTAATCATTCCTGTACATCTTATAAATATAGTTTTCAGCGGAATTTCGAGTGCATCTAACGCCCGTTGCTACCCATATTATTGAGTTAATCTGCAAATACTCTCTATACTGACTACTCTTGCCCAAATGTTTCGTGGTGTCTTCTAGCATTGTGTCAGGACAATTTTTACGATAGCCGACAAATTTAAGAAAACGTGATTGCATCCAGTTTTGAGTGAAGTTCAGCAGATCTGTTACGGAAAGCATCGAAAACATTTTTCAGGTCAAACACTGGTTTTTGAGTAACACATTTGAAGGATTTTTTGTTTGATTTTGATTAGCGGTATATCAACACCTTTATGTGAAATTTAGTGCTGAAATCTAAATATTTTGAACACAATTTTATGGCTTCAACTAAATATATTTTGAATGCAGCTGTATACCTTCAACAACATATAAAATGTATTATTGGTCATTTTACTATAAATATGTATTGTTGGTGATATTTTATATAAAAATATATCGCTGGTATTTTTATACTTTCATATTGTTTTTGCCTATAGCTAGGACCATGACAGGTGCTACTACCCCGGGTCAGGTTTGACTTGGGAACATTAGCAACTAAGAGGTGGTTCCACAAATCTCAGAACCTTCAATTTCTTGATTGGAGGCCCCTAGTAGTTTATCATCATACCCAGGATCGATCGATTAAAGATAATAAACGTTGAAAGGCAAAAAACCCTAAAGAAAAGGCCTCAAAACTGTACCAAATAAATAGATAAATATAATCACGAAATAAAATTTTGTGAAGTCACCTATGAAAACTAAATTAGTGAATGAGTTGAAACTGTCATTTTATATAAAAGATTGTTTAAGCTGATGATTTTTTCCTATATATTTAATTTTTGACCGAATTTGGGGACATTCCGATATGTCTTTTTCTCCGTACAAAAAAAGGTCAAATGCGGACAACAAAGTGACTGGCTATAAAAATTGCTTTATTGCAAAAATTCGATTGTTCGATGCAGGGCAGCCTTTAATAATTTAATCTAAACCGGATCAAGCGTGTAAAAATTATGCTTGGCGAGGCACGGAAGGAATGATTGTGATTTGCTGAGACTTGAACAAACTGTCATCGAATGTTGCAGTGCGCTGTTGGCTTGATTTAATAGCCCAACGGAGCAGAAACGATTTTTTTTCTGAGCAAGAAAATCAACAAAAGATTTCGCTGCATTACAATGTCCGCTGTCAAGTTTTAATAGCGGAAATGAAGTTGAGATAGAATGTTTTTGTATATTGAGCGCATTCTCCAGATGCATTTGGCCACATCGACGTAGTGTAATGGTTAGCTAGCTTGTCTCGCTAAGATCGTTAAAATTGAGTTGTGAGTACGAATCTCACTGGGTGTCCCATAATTTTGATCTTATGCCACATCTTAGCTGCGCATAGAGAATCACCATTCTTCAGACGCATTGTTTGCGAATTAATTCTAATGACAAACAGGGTCTTAACTCGAAATAAGTGCCACCCGTGTTATGCCAAAATGGACTCTTATGGTCGAATAATATTGCTTCTAAAGTGTGTTTGTTATTAATTCAAGTGGTAATATAGCAGTGGAAAGATAAAATATAGACCACAACTTAATAGAACGAAATTCATTACGAATTACGAGTATAGATGGATGTTGACTTAGTTGGATTTAGCATAGATCAGAAGTACATGCGTGATTGCGCGGTAGTTCAGTTCATCATATTCCGCAAAATGACGAAAACCTAACGTGACGAACTCTAATTCTTGAAAATTAGAAATCCGCCTAGAGCGTAACTCATGGTGAGTTTGGTATCATCTCACTTTTAATGCAATATATATATATATATATATATATATATATATATTACCCCTTAAAGCGGTAAAAGTTCCATCACAAGTACCACGTACAAGCATAACGATGACTGAAAACAGACTATAACGATAAATTAATTCCTTTTAATACGGTGATTTTCTCAGTGCAGCTTAGATGTGGCACAAGACCGAAAGTATGGGGCACCCAGTGAGGATCGAACTCACTACTCAGTTTTAATGATTCTCGTAAGACAAGTTTGCTAACCATTACACCACGTCGTAATATATGGAAACAGCTACTCTGTGTCTGATGAAAATTGCGAGACCAGAAACACGTGTAGAAGAATACAAAAAATAAAATATAATATACTTAAAAAAAAAGAACATCTGCTGTTTCTCATCTTATTTAATGCATATATAACCCATCACTCAATAAATTTCAGGCCTAACTAATAAAACAACAAATTTTAAGCAAAAATCGACTATTCACTAACATAGTCTCCTTCTAGGGTGATACACAGATTTTAACGCTTCTCTAACAATTCGATTCATTTTTTTGTAGAACAATTTGTCTTTGGCCTCAAAATACACCTCAGTTGCTGATATCACTTCTTCATTGGCGCCAAATCTCTTTCTCTGGAGCGTTCTTTTGAGGTCTGCAAACAGCCAGTAGTCACTGAGAGACAGATCTGGAGAATAGAGTGGATGCGGGATCAGTTCGAAGTGAATTTTATGTAGTTTTGCCATCGTTGCGATCGACTTGTGGCACGGTGCGTTTTTCTGGCAAAAGATCACTTTTTCTTTTTCATTTGTGGCTGTTTTTTGGTGATTTCTTCCTTCAAACGCACCAATAATTTTATATAATGTTTGCTATTGTTGGTTCTTCCTTTCTCAAGGCAAACGGTAAGCAAACTACCTTGCGCATTCCAAAATACGGAGGTCAAAACCTTGACTACTGATGTTTACGTCTTTGATCACTTTCGTCCGCTGCTGTCCACTCAGCTGACTGCCGATTTGATTTCGGAGTGAAGTGGTGGATCCATGCTTCATCCGTTGTCACATATTTACGCAAAACTTCTTGTTGCGTTGAAACAGTTCCAAACAACGCTCTGAATTGTCGACGCGTTGTTGTTTTTGATCGACGGTCAGCAAACACGGCATCCACTTCGAACACAGCTTTCTCATTGACAAATATTCTTGCAAAATAATAAATACAATGCCTTCTGGTATGTTCAACACCTCTGCTATCTCACGCAACTTCAATTTACGATCGGCCAAAAGGAGTTTGTGGATTTTTTTTATGTTTTCCGGGATAACTGCCAATTTTGAGCCACCTGAACTTTCAGCATCATTTGTGTCTGTACGACCGAGTTTAAAGTTAGCATACCACCACTTAACGGTTGTTTTCAATGGAGCACACTTATCAAGCCGTCGCTTTGCTTGAACAGTATTTTCTCATCAGAAAACAATGCTTTATCAACACACAAAACACAGATTTTTCCATTGTTTTGAAAATTTGCTACGGTAACTATATTTAAATAATTGTAATGTGCAAATTAATAATCCGATTGGGCCCAAATTTTATCACATGCCATTTGAAGGTTAGTACTTCATAAAACTCATATACATTTCTTCTAAGTGGCGCCATCTATATATTAGACCTGGGACGTATTGAGTGTTATGTTATATATATTTTGCTTGAACATTATTTTTAATCGATAATTCGTATTTGAGTAGATACGAGTATCGATTAAAAATAATGTTCAAACAAACAAATTAAATATGCCGTTTGTTAATTCCATTTCGTTAATTTCCGGAACCTTTCGTGATATATATATATATATATATATATATATATATATATGTGTGTGTGTGTGTGTGTGTGTGTGTGTGTGTGTGTGTGTGTGTGCGTGTGTGCGTGTGTATTATTTCCAGGAATTAATTGCGACGACAAACAATGTAACTGTAAATGCTGTGATAGTGATTTTGAAAACACGTACGAACGTGTCTTCAATTTAACTGTTTTAGTTGTAAGCATTCTCATTACAAGGGGGATAACCAGTGATGGTAGATAGAAAAATGGTGTTAAATATTAGTCAGCCCAAGTGCATATAAAACGTTGCTACTACGCTCATGATAAAATTTGTTCAGTGTTCGTTTGTTGTTTTTGATACAGAGGGCCTCATGGACGATCTTGGAGGCAATCGAATGTAGTTAGGTTAACAAATATGCGACACCTTCTTTGATGGATTTAAATTTAACATCAAGAAGATAATTAGAGAACAAATAAGAATGATCATTAAAATAAATGAACATAACATGTCAATATTATCATCTTACGAAACATGCTTGAATATATATATAAATATATATATGTGTGTGTGTGTGTGTGTGTGTGTGTGTGTGTGTGTGTGTGTGTGTAATTAGGGTTAATCATAACATGTCTTTCGGTCTTTTATTTCTCTCGCTCCACGAAAAACTTGCCCGAAGAGTGGTTTCAAGAAGTTCAATATAATGAATACTAATAAGCTCTAATAATATTAATAAATTATAATAAAGAATGCTTGAAGTAATTTCTTTTTTTTAGGATTGAATACGCTTTAGGTGAGAGTTGGTCTTGCGTTATAAAGCCTTTTAAAATATTTTGACAACCTGGTAATGATGCTATGAATTTACATAAGAGGTTTTGTCAGAAAGTATTTAAAAGTTAACGCTAATCTAATATACAGAACTTAAGCTGAATAGTTATTTGTTCAAAAAACGAAATCGACAATACGAATTCAAATCATGGCTGATTTTGATACGTTCACTTCATATTAACACTCTTGGGAAATGCATTGACCCACTTCTTCTCATCTTTCGCTATGTGGTAAGTAGCGGGAGAGATTGTTTTTTAGTCATGGCTAACCACCAGTCTAGAACAAGGAAAACTCTGAATTCAAAACCATTGGGGCATTTAGTCTAGCAACTTCATCCTGTAAAACCTTCTTGCTACTAAAACTTCAGAAACAGCAGCGGCACCTAATATTGTTGTTGTGATCCGATGATGACAGTCCGCAAGTTCAAAAGAAACCAAAATGTGAATCTGAAAACTAGTCATATTTTAATAGCTTCGTCAGATCTAGATTCTCATATGTGTGTCATTCATGGCGACGAATTCATTCAGAAATGACTAAACTATCATTTATAAGTCGTTATGTTCTTAAATAACTTCATCAGATCTAAATTCTCTTATGGGTGTCATGCATGGCAACCAACTCGATCAGAAATGACTAAACTCTCATGGATAAGAACTTGTATAGCTTCGTCAGATCTAGATTCTCATATGGCTGTTATACTTGGCGACTAATTCATTCAGAAATGACTAAGCATCCATTTACATACAACAGTTTTCTCGGATCAAAAAAATTGATTAAAAAAATTTATTCTTCAGGTACTAAATGCAATTAGTCAGTACGTTAAGTGCCATATGTGATACACACGTCGGCGATCAGGTCACGAAAATAATGATAAAATTAGACGTTAATATTCCATACTATTTTAAACAAAAGGTTTGGAATTAAATTCCCATCAATACTAGTAAGAGTGATAACTGAATTTGATTAGTTTATTTTTCCTAGAAAACTGTTTTAAGAGAAAGGTTTTAGATATTTCAAACGACAGCAAGACTAATTGTTCGGCCAATGAATGCTGAATATTCCTGCTTAGAAACGAATTTTTCACCATTATCATTACACCGTTTTGCAAATTAATTAAAATAAACGAATAATGTCTTCCTAAGACCTTTCACACTTTCCCTGATCACGTATACGTCGTCTCTTGACGTTGTTTTTCTCCTTCGACCATATTTTCATTTACGTTTTAAACTGATAGATCCAGTTTGTGTCTTCGCCTTGATGTAACGACTGACACTTAAAAGGCTGACATAAAAAATATCCTTATTTTTTTGTAAAGCTTGCCAGTGTGATCGTGCAGCGTTACAATTTTCGTGAAGTAACGTCTATCGCAGACAATAGTCGTAGGACAACTGATCGACAGTCGAGACAATAGTGTCTGGGTGTAACAAAAATCTGATGACGCGATATTCTTCAAGGCTAAACAAATTTCATCATACAGCCCCAAAATAGATTCATATTACTGCACACCACTGCAAATGACCTAATCCGAGGAAAAAACAGAAATCGATTAAACCCTGTCACTCCAGTGGCTCTAAAACTGGCCGTATTGCAAAAGAAAGGAAACAAAAGCAGTTGTTTCAATTAATTTGCACAAGGCTGTATGTTCTTAAAATTCTTACATGCAAGGACAATTCCAGATTCAAATCAACTAAAAAACGTATGACTGCATTAACCATTGACAATATTTCAAAGCATCGTGTATTCCTGCGATTATACAGAATCCATCCAAAAAGTTTAATCATGTTTTTTTAATAAAAATAAGTTGCTACATAATCGCCCAGAAAATGAAACACACTTAAGTAATCTTTATTTTCATCTGGTTAAGAGAATTAAATAGCAGGCTGAAACCGACCAATTTTATACATTTACTATTAACATGTGCTCCTGGGTTTATTTATGAGTAAATGAAAGATGGCTATGTTCATATTACTGTTTAGTTATATATGTTTATGTATACATATATGTTCATGTCTGCTTGTGCTAGACAAAGTGAGTACAGTTGAAAAATCGGCTCTACTGGCCACTGGTATTTTATGTTCTTGTGTTTGTTTTCCTTTAACATTCTTTCGTTGTAATTGTTTCCATGTGCCACGCAACTTAATTTTCAAAGAAGTTGTGGCCTTAAAAGAGCTTCTTTGGTTCTAATGCCATAAGGGATATATATATAGAGAGAGATAAAAATAATACAAGAAATAAAAGGATGAAGAGATAAAAAGGTGGGGGAAAATGCAGTAAAAATAAGAAATGGCGAAGGAAAAAAAAAGACTCATAATGCGCATGCGCTCAGATGTTTGCACATTCACATAGAGAAGAGTGAGGAGTCAGAAAAATAAACTAACATTAAAATATTAAGATGCCTTTAAATACAGCGAGTGATGAGGTATACATTTTTTTTTTAAATTTTTACTACTTGGCAGATTTAAGAATATACAATGATGCTCACAATAATATCATTCTCAAAAACGTACATTGGCTACGGAATAAATTGATGAATATGAAATAACTCGCTTATTCACTCAATGATCTATCATTTGGCGTTAAGAAACCCAAACTGTTTTGGCCGGTGAGAAAAAAGAAACTATTGAAAAGTTAAAGAGAAACGTGGAAAGTATCATATTTGTTTTAGTCAGTCAGTTATTTAAGTGCCATCCCTAATATACGCTTGGGCGATCATGTCTCGATAGAGACATGATTGACTAAGCAGAAGATTATCCCGCAGTAGGTTGCCATTACTTTCTGCGGTTGCCAAGGTTATAGAACCCAATCTGTCTTGCTATTTAACCCATAAGTGAAGGAAAGAGATGGATTAATACCTTTCCCAAGGATATTTGCGCGTAAGTGAATGCAAGGAATGCAAGGAATTCAACTGGAATTCGAACTCAGCTTCCCGATTTCTCGTTCCGGGCCGATATCCACTGCACTTTAAATAGTACAAAGTAAAAAACACGTCCGCTATAATAGTTTAAAGTTCTGGAGATTCATCAACGCACATATACTGGATGCTGCCACCGTGGAAATCCTTCGCCGACAACAGAGAGCTTAAACATTCGCGTTCTAACCGCTGAAATAAGAACAATACTGAATTGTTATGTAATATCAGTCCTCCCATATGGTAGTGAATGCTAAGACAATTTCCTCACAGATGAAGAAGAGACTTGAATCAATAAAATGTGATTCTGCAGCTGAATAGTAAGAACACCAATAGTAACAAGGAAGATTTAGAGAAAATAGAAAGAAAAAGGACGCTTATGCTTAACATTAAAAAGAGTCTATTGAAATATCTAACGCACACAGTGAAGAAAGAGGCTTGGAAAATTTTATACCCATAGACAGAGTGACAGGGGAAAACAATGCATAATCAACCTAGCGAGTTTCTTTTTTTATTTATTTTTATACTAATGTTTACTTATTAAAAAGCGAAAGAGCCCCTCAAGGTAGGGGTTATTGTGTATGAATGCAAAAGTAGATTTTCTAAAGAATCGAAAACTCAGTACTAAACAGAAAAAGACTTGGGTGGAGTGTGAACGTATCTACTTCTTTTGTGAGAAAAGAAAAAATAGGGAATACAATTTTAGAGCTCAGTCAGTGATATTAGAAGTATGGAGTTGAAGTAGACTGTAGATTGAACCGGAAACCCAATCATAAACAGGATACAATGGATAAACCTTTATTCCTGTTCAAAAGATCGCAGAGAAGTGTGAACCAAACGATAGGCGCACCTATCTACTCCTATTGGGAAAGGAATGAAAAATAATTAGTGAATAAAATTTCAGAGTTCAGGAGAAAGCGTCAGAAATATAAATTTGGAGTAGACCTTAGAAGACCGGAAGCTCAATCTTAAACAGAAAACAAAGGGAAAACGTCTACACCTGAACAAGATCTTAAAGAAATAGAACTAAAACGTTTACCAATTTCTAAGTAAACTATATTAAGGAAATCGAAAATAAATATTTTTGTGAAGTCCTATCAATGTTACAATCTATGACAAGAGAAGAGCTGATCCTTTGTCCGTCACAAATGTATACGCCTATGTCAGTATTATTCGTAAATAAGCTTGAGCAAATGGATGACAGAACAAGGCTTAGGAGAGATAACAAGAAAAAAGTTATTGAAAGCTACTAAGGACAAACAATTGTGTAGCTCATAATCGTCAACGTCATGAAAGGACTATTATGCTTGCTCTGTTGGTCACAAAAGCAACACTTAGTATATTGTTGCAATGACCGTTTACACAATTTTCAGATAAGTTAAAACTCTTCAGTTTTTAAAGAACAAACTCTGTTGTATTGTGAGATATGTAACAAATATCACAGCTGCCTCTTCAACTAAATAGGATCACTCGTTTTCTTTCTAGCTCGTATTAATGACACCATGCATTATTACCAGTAATAATGCGGTCCAGTAAATTGTCACCTTCAGCCTTTGAGTAGCTTAGTAGCACATGATAGATTTGCATTCCATAGTCCTTTTTTTCTGTTGGACCTTGTGGCATACACGTTGTGAAATTCAACTATTGCTAACATAATTCCTAACGCATTAAAGCCGACATTCAGCTCCGTATATATTTCTTTGGCCGTAATGTGCGTACTCTTTATTTCTGGAGTTATATGCAAGACCCTCCAGAAAATGATTGATACACATATTGCTGTTGCCACTGCTGAACTGTGCTTAGATCCACTGACTGTTTTTTGGAAACGTCCAGCAAGCGTCATCAAAATCAATAGGGGTAACTGTTTTTGCAATTCATTGACATACGTCAGCATCATAAGCACATTATGTCAGACGCTATTTTGCAAGATTGTTATTCAACTCCTATCATAAGGCAAAAATTATGTTATTGGGAGAAGGTCCAAGTTCTTCTGCAATGCAAACGACACTTGCCTCTGACTTTGTGCATCAGATATAGAATAAAAGGCATTGCGTTCTAACATATACTTTTATTAATATTATATAATATAAATACAAGTACTTTTCTTTAATACCCCTTTACCAACAATATTTTTCGAATAACTAATTGAAAATTCTTATTTGATAACGACAATGAAAAGAAGAATAAATATTTTTCAATAATAAAATATTTTAATTAATTTGATATATATTAGGAGAGGATATTCAAGTGGCGTAATAGTTATCGGTTCGGACTGAGAAATCGGCGATCGGAGATTGTTATTTTAGAAAATTACTTGTCTCTCTAGCTAGAGGATTAAATATTAGGGTACATTGAGCTCGCTCGCAATAGTTGGCAACCAGTCTAGAAGAACAGCTCTTAATTCCAAATTGTATATCACGCCTATTATACAACCATTAACAAGATCATTCTCTAGTTGGTCGATTATTATGATGGTGATTAGAAGAAGAACTGTTATATTCAATTTATAGTAGTGAAATATGTAGTATTTTCATTAAAAATACCTTATATCTTTAGAGAAGTAATACCCTAATATTGAACATTTAGTCCACTGAATTTGTTTTACAACTGAAATACAACTAATATTGCAAAATTTTAATTGGGTAGTGTGGGTTTGTAAAATGCACCGGAACAAAGAACGCGATATTCATATTCAGAACGTTATCAGAAAAAAGCAATACAAATGCAAAAGGGTGTGTATCTGTGTTTTATAGATTACACAAAGTAGTTCGATAAATTACACCACAAATATCTATTGGAACTGCTCAGCGAACTTGATATATTTTAGAAGGATATAAGAATAATCAAGAACCTATACTGACAGCAAACCGTCTGCATACCGATAGAAAATGAATTTAGCAGATATACAAAAATAGAAAGGGGTGTAAGACAGGGATGTTTCTTTTCATCAGACCTATTCAACCTAATGAGTGAGGCGATTCAGGGAGAACAAGAACTGCTAGCAGGATTTATTATTGGCGGCCAAAATCTTAACATAACATATGCAGCTGAGACAGTATTGATAGTTGACACAGAAAGAAAACTGCAAACCTCCTACAGAAGGTAGTAAAAGAAGGCAAGTAAAAAGAAGGCAAGTAGAGATGACTGATCAACTGCAAGAAGACAGAATGCATGATTGTGAGCAAATCAGTGATATCAAAATCAGACAAATGTAAAAATGTAAATACCTGGGAAATGTCTTAGCAAAGGACGGAAACAGCAACAGAAAAACTTCCCTAGAAACAAGGAAAAGATTACTAAACTGCTACGTGATATCTGTCCTCCTGTATGGCAATGAGTGCTGGATTATCTCCTCAAAGATGTAGAAGAGATTTAAAGCCACAGAAAAATGATTCCACAGAAGAATGCTGAGGATCCCATGATCCAAACATGTGAGCAACGACGAAGTTTGAGAGAAAATGGAAACTTATGCTTCACATCAGGAAGACACAATTGAGGTTTTTAGGGCACATAACGAGGAGAGGGGGCTTGAAAAATCTGACACGCACAGGACAGATTGAAGGCAAGAGAGACAGAGGAAAATAACACATTACATACTTAGTAAGATGTAGTAAATGGATGACAGAACAGGGTTTAGGAGAAATAACAGAAAGATAAAATATATTAAGAGCTACAAGGGACAAGAAGTTGTGAAGAGCCACGACCGCTCGGGTCCTGGGGGCACTAGAAGAAGAACAACAAGTAACTATTTTAAATGAGAGTATTGTATTCTAGCCTAACAAAGTTTACCTGGTAATTTTTCTCTATAGCTGGACTAGAAATTTCTAACAACTCTCGTACCAAAATCCAAATAAGAGAAAGTTCTGGAAAATTGAATTATATATTGAGAAGTTTGTCCATGATAAACGCTGAAACATTTAAATCCCAAAATGAAGTAATTATCACTGGATACTTTGAAGCTTAGAGTGATAGCGCGTTAAAACATTTAAAATTATATATCATCATTCTTCATGCCGTCCGAGTGAGATCTTTGTCATTTTGACTATGGAATGTCAAAAACTCGACTTTTAGTTTATCTAGATTCGCAACGATTAAAGATAAGAGTGTCATTAAAGAGGACAAGTGACAGTTAAAAAATTGATAAATATTTCTGTAGGACCAGATGGGCATTTTAGGATACGCTATTTTATCTCTTGAAGACAGCCAACATAAGATGAAACAACATATTACTATTTCACCGAGATAAGCACTTTATTTTAAAAGAAAATACAATACGTACAAAAACATTTTAATTATACTTCCGGTGACCAGAATTTAGATTTAAGTGTTTCATAAATAAGAAAAAGCTGAAAAAAATTGACGGGATGAATCCATTTCTATCCTCCTTTGGGAGGATAGAATTGGATTCAAACGCCTAGAATTTTGAAGAGTAAAAACCGGACGTACATGTAATAGGAAAATAACTTTAAATGTTATTAGAAATTTGAATAAATCTAATTTTGTAGAGTTATTTATTTGTATTGATATTCATATCTGTCTCTTTCCAGAAGTTTGGTCAATAGAGAGAATGTCTCAATCAAATATTTAAAATACATTTTACATAAGCGTCGATATAGAATTCTTGCTTTTGTTGAATATTGTTCACTTGAAGTAGATAATTCTATAATCTTAAGCCATTAAAGTCCACTGTAAAGTCTGTATGAATATTAAAAATAAATCTAAAAATCTGGTACTATTTATAAAATGTTTATAACTCATTGATGTTCACCGTCCCAAAGTTGGAGTCATTCAGTCAGTTAAGTGCCATACGTGATACACGCTTAGGCGATCATGTCTCTTTCGAGACATGACTGAGTGGGCAGAAGATTCTCCCGCAGTTGGTTGCTATTACTTTGTGTGTTTGACTGATTGCCAACCAAGGCTATAGAACCCAATCTGTTCTGCTATTTAACCCATATATGGAGGGAGAAGAGACGTAGGTTATTTGCGCGTAAGTAAATGCAACGAATTCGAACTCGGCTCTTCGATTTCTTGTTCCGAGCCGATATCCACTGCACCATAACGCAGAAAAAATGAGTTATTAGATAATTGTTATTTAAATTAATTAACCCCAAGCAAGGTGATAATGTCACAAAAAACAAAAAAATCCAACAAAAAAAAACAAAAAAAACAAAAAAAACAAACAAACAAACGAAATAGTCTAAATGGTAAAAGAAGATGGGAAGACTTTAAAAGGAATCGGAAACACGATCCAAAACAGAAAAAAAAAACAAAAAAAAAAACAAAAAAACTCTACTACATTTTTAAAGGCCGAGGAAGAGTGTGAACCGGACGATAATAAATAAAATTTTAGAGTTTAGGCGGAGCTGTTCAAAGTATAAAGTATAAAGTAAACTTTAGAAGGGATCGGAGAACCAATTCTAAACAGAAGGTAAAATATAATTTAAGTAGAAGTTTACAAATGCGTAACGTTTATCTAAAATAAAAAATAAATAATATTAAAATAATACATATAAGCCTGAGTTGCGTCCAGTTGAATGATTCCTGACTGATTTTTCTGTTAATTCTAGATTAATTAGTATGCACAAACTACTAGGTTAAAGCATGTTCCTTTTTATATCCATGTAAGGAGGGAAGAGACAGCTGAAGTTCCTGAGACATGCAATGAGGAAGGAGGGCTTGAAGAACCTGATACTAACAGGCCAGATAGAGGGAAAAAGAGATAGAGAAAAGCAGCGGATAACATATTTGAAGGACCTAATCAGGTGGATGACGGAACGAGGTTTGCATGGTGTAACAGGAGAAGGCGTGCTCAGAGCCACCAGGGATAAGGAAAAGTGGAAGGCCATGATCGTCTACGTCCTGAATGGACAAAGCACATAGAAGAAGAAGGAGTAAATCCTTTTTACAAGAAAAGACATTAAGTTTTTCTTAAAATTCAGAAATAGTGTTACAAACAACGGCTGAGTAATAATTCTGATGTGGAAAAGAAGTTAGAGTAACAATGAATATAAACAAGTACAAATACGAAGAAAAACATATGAAAGAGAAATATCGATGTTTGTCTGGGTTGTTTTGTGTATTGGTTAAGTTTAAAGAAAACAAGTTGGCAGGTCAGAAAGGTTTTTTCAATTTTGCTTGTCATTTACCGCTCCGCCATTCACCAATTAAAAGAAGCGGATCTAGTGTGCCAAATCAAAGAAACTATATATATATATATATATATATATATAAAAAAACACAAACAAAAAAACAAACAAACAAAAAACAAACAAAAAAAACGAAAACAAAAAGACATATACTAACCTTTACCCACAAGGCAGCTAGTCAGAGTATAATTGTTAGAAGTCTTATCTCGTTTATCGTTTGTAACAAAGTCGATCATCATTAGGCGACCCCATACTCGTTGTCGTTTAACAAAACAAGGGTTTTGTTAGTAACAACTAACTTTCAACTCCGTTGCAGTTAGGTTTTTCTGACTATCGATCAATTGTATAAGACAGACTTTGTTAATATTTGCTTCTAAAAATAAAATAAAATAAAAAAATGGTGGTACGGACATTACGATCGAGAATTTGTTAAACATAAATAATTTTTTCTGTCATCTAGCGATTCCTCAATAATTTTCCTAAACGCAATTATATATGTTTCTTGGCTGTAATTCTAACGCAGTGCTATTTTCAGCTTTTAGTAAAATTAAAACCTTTATATTATGAGAATTCCGAAGCAGGTAAAGATGAGGTTAAACAATGTTATTTTTACAAATATCATACAAATACTTAGGCGATCGTGTTTTTAGATTAATGACTGACATTTCCCGGAGAAGGTTGCCGTTTCTTTCTGTGGTAGATTGATTGCCAACCAAGGCAATGAAATCCCGTCTGCCCTGCTACGAAACCTATAGTTTTGGGAGGATAGAAATGGATTCAAAGGGTATTTTCGCGCAAGGGAATGTAAGGAACTCGACTGGAACTCAAACTCAGTTCTTCAGATTTCTTCTTCCGAGTCGATATTCATTTAACCACAAAAATCAAATTGGAAGTCTCATGTACAAACAATAAAAATGAAAGATTTCACGTCAGTCATGTGTACGGGCGGGAGATTAACAAAAAACTTTTCCTTAAGATAAAGTCAACTAATATTTATAACCTTTGTTTTAAACGCACAAAGACAGAAATTAATAGAAAATTGAAAGTTGTAACTATTTTTTGTTGTTCCTCATTATATCTTTGAGTTGTCTTAACTACTGACTATTCCGAATGATTGTCTTGACGAAAATGAAGGTTGCTATTGAAAGGGAATATTTATTTGCTATTCGCACTCTATTCTTGGTAAACTACTCATTCTCTGTTTTATTACACAGTCATGGATTTTGATTCCGAATATTTAATTATTCATTTTTAAAGTAACCGTGGTTCACAAAAAAAAAAAAAAAAAAAAAAAAAAATGGAATGGAAAGCTATTATTGTTCTTTCAACGATCCTATTACACGGTCGTATTCCATCAAGAACAATATCATACACACAAATTATCGATACTTTAGCTAAGGATTCTCAATGAAAAAGTGATTTAGTTAAGATTTTTCCACGAGTGAAACATTTTAATGTCAGTGATTAATTTAGATTATTTTATCGATAATATAGACAAAAAAGACTAAAATATAATAATGTGTAGAACAGTGAACAATAAAAAGATATCGTGTATTAGATAAATAGCTAAGTAATTATTGTCCTATTTTTCAATTATATAAATATAATACACTTTATAATATTATTCATTAAATTAGTTATGTGATGCATGCTTGCCATTTCTTTCTGAGGTAGACTGGTTGCCAACCAGGACTATAGAACCCAATCAATTCTGCTGTTCAACCGATAGGTGGAAGGAGAACTGATAGATCAATACCTTTCATTTGTGCGTAAGTAAATACAACAAATTCAATTAGAATTCGAACTTCAATTGTTCATTCCACGCCGATATCCATTACGCCACAACGCACACCAAATATAATATAATATAATATAATATAATATATTTAAACTTATTTATAAATGGAACTTGTGTCTGTGTGTGCGTGTGTGTGTCTGTGTGTGTGTGTATCCGTTACCTATAGACTCCGAAACGGCTGAACCGATTTTCTTGAAAATCTACACAGTTGTACTATAAGCGTCTGCGAGTGTTCTTAGCTAGGTTTTGTGTCGGGTTATAGAAGGATTGGTCCGATTGTAATCAAATTTGATACACTCATAGACAAAGACATAAGGAACGATATTCAGAAGTTTCAAGGTTGCAGTTCTTACAATAGTGCAGAAAATTGATTATATATATATATATATATATATATATATATATATATATATATATATATAAAAGGCAAGATGTTTGTGTGTGTGTCTGTTTATCTGTTTGTATGTCCTTTATACAAATCCACAATTTTTATCCGATTCTCACCAAACTTTACACAAATATTCTTTAGGCTGAGTCTGAGCTCCAGGACCATGGATTAGTTTTAAAGCTTTCATTACACCCGAGCAACGCCGGGCTATACTGCTAATATAATATAATATAATATAATATAATTAACTCTCGTATGGTATCAAAAGAATGTGTCAACGAGTGAGACAATGAGGATTTTAAAGCCCCCCCGCTCCTATATGGGAGTAAAAGATAAATTAATTTAAAGAAAGTAAATAAATCCAGAAAATAAAAATCATTTGTTTAAAAAAAAGTATAAAAATATTTTAACATTAAAAAGTATTTATTATTTATTTAATTAAAAATTATGTACTCCATCACTTCATAGAGCAATAAAAAACATAATAGGGATGTTTTATTTACAAGAAGAAAAAAAAGAAGAAAGAATTTTATCTTTGATACACACGTTCGAAATTTTCGAAAATATATTTGATCCTATTCACCGGTGATATTTGACCTAATGTTTATGAAGGATGTGTGTTCTGGTGCAATGAATATCGGCTTGGAATGAGAACTCGGAGAGCCGAGTTCAGATTCCAGTTGGATTCATTGCATTCACTTAGACGTAAATACCCTCGAGGAAAAGTATTAATCCATCTTTTCTCCCTTCAGTTATGGATTAAATAACTGGTGAGTTTGGCTTCTATAGCCTTGGTTAACAAACAGTCTACTGGATAAATTGATGGCAACCTACTGCGGGAAAGTCTGCTTAGTCATGGATCAAAAGAGACATGGCCGTTCAATAAATGTGTATCACGTATGACACTTAACTGACTGAATATTTATTAAGTGCGTATATGTGTGAATGTATTGTTTATTTTACACCTGCATTATGACGAAAACATATCACAAATGTTGGAGGCACACAACAGGCGGTTGTTATTTGATATGTCGGCTGATTCCTTCATTAACTTTGATTTCTCCACTCTTCATGCACAGGGCTTTAATTTATATTTAATGAAGGTTGCTATTTTTTTTTTCTTTTTTGCATTTCGTATGATATAATTGTGTCAAATGCAAGAGAAAGCTGTAGCTTGATCGTCTGCAGCTGGATAATGAATAAAATCAACTACATTAGTCTATTTATTTTCTGGGATAAAAAATATACAGAGATATATCAAGAAATACGTAGCCTATTAATATTTTATATATATATATTATTATTATATTATAATCAGTCAGTTAATTGTCATACGTGATACACGCTTGGGCGATCATGGGTCTTTAGAGACATTACTGGAAAGGCAGATTTCCCTGCTGTAGTTTACCATTACTTTATGCGGTAGACCGGTTGCCAATCAAGGCTACAGAACCCAATCTATTTTGTTATTCAATCCATAACTGGAGGGAGACGAGATGGGCTCATATATTTCTCCAGGGTATTTGCGCATAAGTGAATGCAACGAATTCGACTGGAATTCGAACTCGCCTTTCCGATTTCTCATTCTGAGCCGATATCCATTACACCACAACAAGCATCTAATAGGTCGAATAATTCAATATTATTATCGTATTATCTTAAGTTATGATATTATATTATTAATTAAATTCTATTATTATATTATTAACATATGTCATACTGATAATATATATTAATGTTAATATCAAATTAATTCTATATTAATATTAATAAATATATTCTGCTTGTCAATACACATAATCCAACTTTTCTTTATTAAACATATATACAAAAAATTACTTTACATTGTTCGGACTGTTGTTCTCATCTTTATTGCCATGTTTGCGACGTTTCGGTTGTTGTATTTCTCGTCCTTTTTCAGGTGCTAGGAATTTTGAACTGAAAATTTATTTCAATCACTAGGGTAGATTGTTCTCGTTCCATGTGTCATGCCACTTTCGGATGCCATGTTGTTATTTCCTTTTAACTCAACTTTCTAAGTTATTGGTTCACCACTGTCGTAGCCAGATATTGAACCCACAACTGTTTTGGTCAATTCACTGGAACTAGCGAAGGCCTATATTCACTGGGGCAATATGTCCTCAAGGCGTTGTTTACTTCCAGTGACTTGATCCAAAGAGCTGTGAGTTCAACACCTGGCTATAGCACTGGTGAACAAATGACGTTAAAGTTGTTCTTTGAGCAAAGAACGACTTAACGGGGTTGTCTACGGACTGAGACTCAGCTGAGAAAGACAGACAAGCAGATTTAGACTCAGTCAAGGGTCCGTCTACGCAGACGCGACTGAGACGGATAGACCGGTTTAGTCTTAGATCCTGCGTATGCAGGGGCTGTGCAAATTTTGAAAATTGGCCTTAGTGTTCGCACTCCCCACGTAAAGCTCGACCTCGTGTCATACCCTGTCTCAGAGCAGGAAGCACAGGATAAATATCCAGATGAATAAGAAACTCGAGATCATAGAAATGAATGTGGTTCTACAGAAGGATGCTGAGAATACCATGGATCGAACATGTAAGCAACGATGAAGTTTTAGACAAAATGGAAACAAAAAGTAATCCTATAATATACTTAGCACCAGAAAGAGACAGTTGAAATTTCTAGAGCACAAAATGAGGAAAGAGGTCTTGGAAAATTTAACACTCACAAAACATACTGAAGGCAAACAAAAAAGAAAAAGAAAAAGAAAAAGGAGTACTGGACTGTTACAGGATATCTGTCCTTCTATGAATACTGGACAATCTCGTTAAAGATGCATGAAACACTCGAAGCAACAAAAATGTGGTTTTACAGAAGGATGCTGAGGATATTCTGAACTGAACATGTGATCAATGATGAGGTTTTGAAAATAATGGAAAATAAAAGGAAGCTTAGACTTAACATCAGGAAGAGACAGCTGAAATTTCTTCTGGGACACGTAATGTGGAAGAATGGCTTGGAGACTCTCGTACTCACAGGGCGGATAGAAAGAAAAGAGAGAAGGAGGAAAACAGCACATGATATACTTGATAAGCTTAAGCACAAATTGATGGCAGAGCAGGGTTTGGGAGAAATACCAAGACAAAGGTATTAAGAGCTACAAGGGACAGAATGATATGGAAGGCCATGATCGCCTACATTCTGAGGAGACACGGCAGATAAAAGAAGACTCATGGATGCTTGTATCTGATTGTTTGAATATATACTTGAATGTGTTTGTTTGCATATGCAAATGTGTGCACGAGTTCCTCGCTTGATAAAGATGCATATCTGTTGCTGTTTTCATGTTTTTCAAGAGAAAACATGTCAAACATATCTCGTTTCATTTTATTTTTGCTGTTTTACCAAAAAGAAAAAATGTTCTTATTATCTTATTCATTTACTCTTTCTTTTCTTTCAGGTTTTTATTATTTTTTATCGGTGTCCTTTATCTTTTAATTTATACTTTTAGAGAAATCGTAAAAATTCCTTCGTTCTTACGTTTACATTGTTTATAGTTTGAAGCAATCGTTTTCTCAACACTTCATTCACGTAATATCTGAAAAGAAACCTTTCGGCAATTTAATAAAGTGAGAAACGGCGAGATTTTGGAGAGAATGGAAGCAAAAAGGAAACTTACACTACAGGCCATAATTATTAGGCAACCCCAGTTTCTTTTTAAAAGAAATGATGTATTCCATACTATTTTTAGTATTTATTGCCAAATGAAAATAGAATTCTTTTGTAATTATTACTTTGAAAAAATTTACAAGACAAGAAAGCAAAGATGAACTCATCCGAATCACCCTAAGTTTTCTTCATTCTTTCATTGATGAAACTGCAAAATGGGTAATTATTAAATATTTATAAATTCATTTGATGCACATTTTATTATGCAGTATTAACAAAAGAACCATTTTATTTTCATTAACAATTATTCACTTGGCAATAAATACTAAAAAATAGTATGAAATACATCATTTTTTTAAAACACTGGTGAAGCCTAATAATTATGGCCGGTTGTGTATACTTAACATCAGGAAGAGACATCTGGGAAAAATCTAAGTGAAATTATTCTTATGTTTGGAATACGGAGGAAATTAGAATGATTTAATCCCGTGGATGTAGCATGAAATGTTCTAATTGTAAAGGTCTGAA
Organism: Ascarosepion bandense; assembly: GCA_037127315.1. Taxonomy (NCBI): domain Eukaryota; kingdom Metazoa; phylum Mollusca; class Cephalopoda; order Sepiida; family Sepiidae; genus Ascarosepion; species Ascarosepion bandense. Next base: position 1,146,269 of record JBBBDQ010000579.1, read on the forward strand.
CTGGTGGAGCTAAAGATGGAGCTGATTTGAACATTATCCACAGAAATAGTGATAGAATAGCAATAGGCTTGTGATGTTGCGACTGTTGGAAAAAGGCCGCAGAGTGGAGAATAATTTTTTCTCCAAATGACCCTGAAAGCCAATTTGAACTATTTGAAAATTGGAAGGCTGGAATTGAACAGCATAAGCACAGATATGGAGGTAATACGCTATTTTTGGTCTAATCTGAATCATGTATTGCCCGATTAGAAAAAAATACACACGGCCAGTTTTTGATCTACTTATAGCACGATCCGCAGGCGTATCTTTACTAATTCTTCCTGAACTGTAACCAAATCCGCCCACGCTGTGTTTGTTTGATCTCGGTCTGGCAAAAGTATGATTACCTGTTATTATCTGCCCAGGTTAGTCCAGACTCGCGAGTGTTTCCGTATATTGTTAAGACCAGATTAGCTGGCAAACGGAATATAATCAGTAGAACACCGCAACGCCACTGGTGTAGTTTATACATATATATATTTATATGCTAATTATATACACAATTATAAGCAAGTGTAAAGCTGGTGACACGCTAATTTAGTTTTCTACCTCGGTTTTATTGAAAAGGTACAAAATCGGGGTGATAAGGGGTAGTTACGGGAGTTCAATTTCCACTCACTGTATAATTCTTACCAACTCGAGATGGAAATCAGTTATCCATTTCGACTGAGTTTCCGGCCTCTTCACTTAAAATAGATGATACTGAAAATAACCAGTAGAATGTTTAAGATAGGCCGTCTATCGTTTTCTATCTACTTGTTGCTTTTTTCGGTTCCTTCATTGCTTCCTTCCTTCCTTTTATATTCCGTTCAATATGAAACTGTAGAACAGTTTTAAATTATAATTATACAAGAGAATCAGCATATACTCCATGAAGTGGCTATTTTAAATTAATATTATATTATACATTAGCATTAGATACATTGAATTATATATTTGTTTACATAAAACAATTTGAATTAGCATTACATATAGCATGTCGAAATGAATTATATATTTTATTTGTTGTGTGAAATAAAATTAATTACAATCACTGACTTGTTAAAAAATGCTAACTCATCAGTTTCGCTCTCCGTCTTACTTTTACACACACACACACACACACACACACACACACACACACACACACACACACACATATATATATATATATATAATTTATTTTTCTTGTCCCACCCGCACTTTTTTTAATTGAAAGTTGTTCGGTTGTCAAAATATTGTTTCTAACGGGATTACGTGATACCAACAAACTTTCTCATGCATCATCGGATTGCGAGCCGCAGACCCTCGTCGTCGTGGTAGGTGGCTAAATAAACATTACCGACATAACATTGCATAGATGCATTAATCTGAAGAAACATCTCAGATTGTTACCGCGGCAACTCTTCGACTAATTATTCGATTCGTTTGCATCCCTCCATTTAACATGTCTTCGTCTCTCATTCCGTTAAGACGAACGTTGATTTTGCTTCTTTTCATGAACAAAAGTAAGCATTCAAATAGTGACTAACAATGTCCCAACGGAAATAACATTTACAATGCAATATCGAAATTCATTTTAAAAAAGTCCCCGATAATAAATGATACTCACAATAATCAGTAAAATTTATTTCTCCATATTCATCTTGAGAGGGTAAGCGAGGTCTTTGAAAAATTGATTTGAGTGTCGCAATTAAACGTTTATAGCAGCGATCAGAAATTATCTTTTGTCATTTCATATCATGATTATTTTTAGTGATGTCGTTTCATCGAAAGATTCATAGCAGCGGCTAAAAACTATCTTTGTCATTTCATATCATGATTATTTCTAGTGATTCTGTTACACTGAAAGATTTTTAGCATCGATCAGAAATTATCTTTTGTCATTTAACATTTTGTTAATCTATAAGGATGCCGTTACACCGAAAGTTTTATAGCAGAGGTCAGAGATTATCTTTTGTCATTTGAGATTATGATTATCACTAGGGATGTCGTTACACGGAAAGTTTTATAGCAGCAGTCAGAAACTATCGTTGTCATTTCGTAATATGATTATTTCTAGCGATGCCGTTACACCGCAAGGTTTATAGTAACGGTCAGATATTATATTTTGTCATTTCATCTCATAATTATTTCTAGCGATGATGTTACACCGAAAGATTTATAGCATCGGTTAGAAATTATCTTTTGTCATTTCTCATTATGTTGATATATAAGGATGCAGTTACCCTGAAAGTTTTATAGCAATTCTATTCCTAACACTAACCTGCTCCCATTCTATCAAGCACTCTTCCCATCTGGCCGACCCTCATCCTCGCTATCCTTACTCATCTGTCACCTTTCTCCTGACATTCCCTATGTCTATCCACTCCTTCTCTTTACCTTCCCCTATGTAGCCCCATGCGCAATAGTGGCAGTGGAATGCCTTGCTTGGGGTGAGATGATTAAAAAAAAAAAAAAAAAAAAAACAAGCGGTCAAAGATTATCTTTTGTCATTTCATATCATGATTATTTCTAGTGATGCCGTTACATCGAAAGATTTATAACAGCGGTCAAAAATTATCTGTTGTCATTTCCTATAAAACCATCTCTAGGAATGCCGTTTAACCGAAAAATTTATATCGGCGGTCAGAAATTAACTTTTGTCATTTTATATTAGGATTATTTCAGGTGATTCGGTTATTCCAAAAGATTTATAGCAGCTGTCAGAAATTACCTTTTATCATTTCCCATTTTGATTTTTCTATGGATGCCTTTATATCAAAACTTTGTATGTACTCATACTTATAAGTAAACTGTCGCCATTTTATTTTTTTAATTCTGCACTTGCGAGTTGATTGTTTTCTTTTTTGACTGAAAAGAGCACAATGATCCGATTCACTTTGCCAGAATTTTGGCTGTGACTTACTGAACTTCTTTGCATTCGCAAACACTTCAGAATATTTGTGTGTCAATCTGGAAACAGTGCAGATATTTCGAAAAGAGTTAGATTAGCCTCATTGCGGTTATGAAGGTACGGCATTTCTTAAACTTACTCTGATCATCCTGAAAAGAAAAGAACTCTCGAATTTGTTTTTGAGGGCTGTAGACGCAACACGGATGCCGACATCAAGTGCCTTGAAGAGGTCATTTTGCGCTGAGTCAACAGGGTAGCTGCTGGATGACTCTATGTCTGGCAACAGGTCTTTGCACCATGCCACCATGCCACCGAACTCCGCAAACTGCAACCCTTTTGATTATTATAATGGGGCAGTTGAGCGAGAAACTAACAAAATTCCTTGTAACGCCAAAGATGAACTGAAAGCAAAGATTATGGCAGTATTCACCAACTTAAACAAGAAGACCATTCAAAAGAGATTGCAAACTCGCCTTGAGGCAATTTTATTGAATAAATTTGCTCTTTATTATTCCAAAATATTTTTATATAATTTTGGTAAATGTTATGTAACAAGCAAGGCAAATTGATGTTAAAAACACCCTGAAAGTCCGTAAGTAAATTCAAGTACAAGCCTTTGTTAAAGTTCTCGAAGTAGACAAATATTATGAAATATTATTAAATATGAATGAAACAAGTTGACTTCTTATCAAACATGGCAATAGCTGCAGCGTCATTTAACAATATTACTTCCGGTGAGTAGTTATAGAGCAATAATGTCGTTATGATGATAAGCATTATTTTCAGTGAGTACACATTTAACGAAACAATGAAATTGTTACAAATTGGACGGAGAAGTCGTGTTAAATTAAATTGTTCCTTCTATGAGGAATTAAATCTGTATCTCCCTTTTCCATAAGTTACGCTTATACCCGTATATTTATCCGTTTGGCTAGGGTAGATTATTTTGATAAAGAAAAGCTCAGTTACCTATTAAAGGAATGGCCATTTCTTATTGGGGCTTTTTGGAATCTTAGGTTGTTTTGAAAATAATGTCCGAGTTTACAATCAATTTTCATTCGTGAGTTAATGTATGTAAACGATGTTTTTAATCAGTCAATTAGGAATACTGAACATCTATAAAATTCTAACATCGAAATATACGATTCATTATGCATTCACAGTAAAAATGCTGTTTCAGCATCATTTTTACAACGGATGTCTTTTGGTTTAAGAATCTGGCAAGCTTCTTAAAAAGTTGTAATCAGTGGGCGAGGGATCAGGGGATTATATCGAATATGGCAAAGTTTCGTATGCCAAGTCAATTAAATTTTGCAGTATCATCTGGTCAAAATGTGGCCGAGCATTGTCCCCATGCAGAATTTGGACCTCGTCGATTAACAAGTGCTGGTCACATTTTGTGTAACTGAATGTGCATTTCATCTAACTGCTGGCACTAAATTTTGGCAGTGATACTCTGGTTAGATTCCAGAAAGCTTTAATGGATAAGGCCAATGGCGGACCACCAGACGCTTACCGTAATCTTCTGTTGGTTCAATTTGGGTTTTGGAAAGTGTTTGGGTCTTTTGTCATAACCAAGCTATTGAACCGATTGTTTACAATTGTCCTAAAGGAACTATTTCTTATCACAAGTCACTATTTGATTTAGAAATGGATCATTGAAATTCCACAGATGCAAAATGTGGAACTCTTTGAATTTCACTGATTTTATGTGGGACCCATTTATCGAGTTAGAATTAACATTTATTTCTGAATGAATGGATGTAAACAGGGTTTTAAATTAGTTAAAATAGAAATGTTTGATGTAGTGCAGTAGATAATAGCTTGAAACGAGAAATCGGTGAGCCGAGTTTAAATTCCAGTTGAATTCGTCCACTTGAGAATATCAGGTGCATCTTGGCTGTGAAGTTAAGCTGTAATAGATAACGCGAATTTCTGTTGGTGCAATCTCAGTTTTAGAAAGTGATTATCATAATCAAGTCATTGAGCCGATCGTTGATGATTCTCATAAAAGATCCATTTCTCATTACAAGTCACTATTCGTTAAAGAAATAAATCATTCGAATTTTGCAGGGGCAGTAGTGGGCACACTTAAAAACATCAAACTCTTTCACTGAGTTCATGTGGAAACCATTTATCGAGTTTCTTCTCCTTGCCAATTTTCCTTGAGGTTGTTCAATATTATTGAAATGCTGATACTCATTGCCTGGATCATTGCTCTGACACTTTGACGTGGGTTTTTTTAGATTGGCGTTTTCAGATGTTGCTTGTCAGCTGAAGATGGGATTCTTCTACCCATTTGAGCTTTAAGACAAGTAACCCCACTGTGTAAGTGTTGATAAAAGTTTGAGAAGCATTATGAACAAACTTGAGCTCATGCATAAAAAAAGGTAAACTCTTCTTTGTGTTTTTTAAGATGACGTGGGCTATATTATGTTTTAGGTTAAATTGTGAAAGATATTGATAAACAATTATCAGAGAACACACATTAATTATTAGGAATGGTTAATATATTTTTGTGATTATAAAAATATAGCGATTATAAAAATATATTAGGTTTGGGGTATGACGATAAACTTCATCCGGCAGCAAAGCCTCTGATTGGAAGGTTGTGAGGAGCATGGAACAACTTCTTAATTGTTGTTCTTCCCAGGTAGCACCTGTAAGGGGGTCCCAGCAATGGGCGAATATTTAACCCCCAAATTGTGGTCAAAATACTATGAAAGTATAAAATTAGACGTTTATAATAAAAGTACCAGGAATACATTTTAGAAGAAAAATATTACCAGAACAAAACCCACTTTAAAAAAATCAATGAAATCTGATCTACCAATTTATTTATTACAAAGTAAAAGTCTTGTCGGCATTACAAAAATCCCATTGAGGTTGATATACCGTAAAACAAAACAAAACACACCAAACCAAAAGTATATTAACACAATTAAAAGGATTATTTGGCAGCTTTATTTTCGCGCCCGGAACATAAACAACAGTAATTTTTAATTTTTTTCAATCCTACATCAACTTTATTACTAAATAGTATTAGTAAGTAGTACTTCTTGATCTAGGCCGGTTGGTAACAATTTAAATGATTAAGAAAAACAAAACAAAACAAAACAAAAACAAAAAATCAAACAAAAAACAGGAATAGCGACCAAAAGACGTTTGTCCATTAAAAAAAATAACGTTCAGAGTAAAAAGAAATAAAATCAGATTAAAAAGAAAACACATTTAAGAATAATGTCACCATCCCTTCTCTCTTCCCTATTCTATGAGTTAAATAGCAGGGTAGGCTCGGTTCTGTCTCTTTGTGTGGTAGCAAGTCTTAGAGAAGAACAGCTTAAAATGCGGCGGTCTTCCATGACTTTATCCTTAGACATACGTTGTTCTTATTTTCATCAACGACCTTCTGAGTGTCATCAGTTTGGTATTTGTGCAATTATTTAGTCTTAATATTGTTTTAGTGTTACGTTCGACAAGTAAAAATAGCACAGGCTTATAAAAAGGAACTCCAATCAGTGGTTAACTTGGGCAAAGAATGGATTGTCAATTCAAACGCTTCCAAAAGAAAACTACTTTTATTTAATCATCGTTGCAAACTTCTTCCGGCTGCCATCGACATGATTTATAATAACCTCCAGGAGAATAACTTTTTGAGCCTTATGACATGAAGTAGAGTTATTATAATGGATCGATTGCTAAAATTACTGCTAAGAAAGTTGGTTCACTAGATCATGATTTTATGCTAGAGAGTTTATCGCGTCAGAATCCCTTTTGTGCATTTATAAATCTACCATTCGTCCGTGAATTTAATACTGCTGTCATATCTAGTTTGATGCTTATACTATATATCTAGAGATTTTTGGCAAATTTTAAAGAAAGTTCTGTAATGTAATCGATCCAGACCTGGCATCTTGACTTCATTCACTTTCTCACCGACGTGTATGTAGCTTCTTTCTGTCTTTTCTACAAATATTTTCAAGGCTGTTGTTTTGATAACCTTTCGTACTTGATGCCTATGCTGAATCTACTCATGCTCCTAGATCGGCAATTACTTATCAACGTTTTACTGTTGAACTAGATGCAACCGTAAGTTCTATTCTAATAATTTCTTTTCTTGTACTTCCCGCCTGTGAAACTTCCTTTCCACTTTCTTGTTTCCTTGCCACAAACAATTTTCAAAAATTTAAATTACAAATCCAATCACCATTTTCTCTCTTTGTGAATTCCGTTCTTTTATTGTTCTTTCTCCTCACTAAAGTCTTCTAATTTTCTTTAACTCCCAGTAACTAATAGCGTCCGAGTGGCACTATCGCCTTGTTAGGGATGAAATGATTTAAAAAGAAACGTAACGAAGTCAACTGCAAAACATCACTGCAAAACATCACATATTTCTAAAGATCTCCTACGTTCTGAAGGGAGATACCATTAAAAATATGTATGCACGTAAACTTTTCTAGGTTATTGTTTTATCATATCTAACCCAAAGGATTTTCTTCCTAAAATCAATTATTTTGCAGAATGATAGTTTCTAAGACGGAACCATCATGATATTTTCTAGGACGGAACCATCACGACTTTTCGTTTAAGTAGTTTTATATTTATTGAGGTATGTTTCATCCTAGACGCTGCTTTTTAACAGTAAATTCATGGTAGGATTTTTGAGATCCCGGAAAAATCTACGAGAGGTGTTAAAAAGTTCTTGACCTGATTCACATCCCAAAATCTGACCAAATGACGTAACAATATTTTTCATCACTTCTTTATGAGTCAGAGTAATTTTTCACATATTTTCGGATATCTGTCTATATTTGTGAGATGAGGTATTGTAATTATTTACACTATTTACATTGTTAGAACTTTTGTCATCATCTTTGTTGCCATATTCACGAGGTTTCGGCCGTTTCGATTAGCCCTAGATCTGTAGTCCATAACATCAGGACGACCTTATAAAGTGATTCAACACTTTGCAGGTACATCTTACGAGTAAGACCTTCCATAGAGAAGGACATGACTAAGGACTATGCATATACCATTCCATGCAGATGCGGTAAGAAATATAAAGGAGAAACGGGCCGACCTCTTTAGGCTGCAAGAACACCGCAAGGCTTTATTAAGGGTGAAAAATCAGACTTAGGTGACCACATATGAAGGAAAAAGAGAGATCACTCCCCCCTTGTGGGATGTGAAAATAATAGTTGGAGAATACTAGTGGAAAATACGAAAACTGAAGAAATCAGCGCATATGCTAGGGTCGGAAAACCTCATAACCCGGCCTGGAATAGGACATGGGAATTAGTAATACGGAGTACTGTGAGAAAACAATTGCAAGAAGATTATAATATGAGCTCTGGGAAAAAATGATCTATTCGGATTATAAGTTCCAAAAATTAATACACCCATGTTCTCAAAGACACATGGCTAAGTGAATAAAAGCGTTGGTTGAATCCAGTGAATTGACCCAAAGAGCTGTGAGTGCATTCACTACAGCAGAGGTGAACAAAGACTTGAGTTAAAAAGAGATATAAAGACTTGAGTTAAAGAGAAATAAAGAGAGTTGAGTTAAAGGGAGATAACTGAAAATGATATTGATGGAAGAGGCATGAATCATGGAACTAACACAATCTACCGCAATTAACGAAATAAAGTGTTCGGTTCGAAACTCCAGTTACCAGAAGAAGGTTGGAGCCTACAAAGGCTGAAATGTCGTGAATATGACAACAAAACATGAGAACAACAGCCCGAACAATTTAAACGACATTTTTGGACATTGATAAGTTTGAATCGTCAGTGCCTGTTTTATTCAAGTGCTCTTTTTCCTGTTTTTTCTCACTCTAATTGTAAAGGTGACAATTGCATTGACCTTTGCATAACGTGCACGTATTACACTGTAACTTGACCTTCAGAAAGAGTGTGTGTGTGTGTGTGTGTGTGTGTGTGCTTGTGTGTGCACAAGTTCACTTATGCATATACTGATGCAAAAGTCCTCACTGTCTTTTGTCCAGTGATAGTGAAATCATAGAAGTCTCTTCAAAGCTAACTTAGTTATTTATTACTTATCAATCGTTCATTAAATCTTTTATAAGCCTTAATATTTGATAGCCTGGAAAATGAGTTTCCTATGAATTTATGAAAATAAACATTAGCCAATGTTTACTCTTTTTGTTTTTCACAGAAAACAATCTCATTTTGGGATAATAGTGTCACTGTTGTTGAAAAAAATGACATTATTATTTCAGAAAATTAAAAACAGAATAAGTAGTGTGTTTGATCCAGAACATTTATGCTGGATATTTTGAGATGAGGAATTATCATTATTATTATTTTTTTAATTGTTTCACCTCAAGCAAGGCGGTACCGCCACTGATGCGCAGGGTGGTGGTGGGGGCTACACAAGAGAGTAAAAGTTTAGGCAGGAGGCGAGTGAAGAGAAAGACGAGCCAGTTACAGGGAGTGTCAGAGAAAGGACAAGAGAAGGATGGGAACACAGGTGTGAAGACAGTTGCGAAGGTAGAGAGAAGGCAAAGAACACGATACACAGGGCGATGTAGAAAGGACTGGTGTCAAGTGGATAAGAGATGGGAACTGACATTGCATTTAGATTCCTGGAGACTGTAGCCGTCAGGAAAGTAAATATAAGAAATGGAGTTCCACAGGCGAGAAGTGTGAGAAAAGAAGCTGATGGAGTAGAATTGGAAGTTGCAATTGGTTGATTTAACTGTAAAAGGGTGGGACCTTGTTGCCAGTCTGGTTGCACGAGTAAATTATTGTAGAGGGGGCACTAGTGACTTATGTTCATCTGAGCAGAAACCATGAAAATATTTGCAGAAGAGTCAGAGGGAAGCCATATCTTGGCGGTGAGAAAGTAGCTGGAGTCGAGCTGTTAGGTCGGAATTACAGATTCCCCTCTTGGAGACTGTCGAGAACCCTGAGATAAACAGTAGGGGCGCCTGACCAGATACGACAACAGTATTCTGTGCACGGTCGAATGGTTGATTTGTATATGTGCAAGATGGATTCAGGCGGAAAAAAGCTTCTTGGCCCGACACAGTGATCCAACCTTCCTAGCAGTAGATTTAGATATTGATTGAATGTAATGATTTAACTTGAAGTCGGAATATAGGGTGAGGCAGAGGAAGCGCAGTATATTGCTTTTGCAGGGAGACTCGCTTGGTCCATGCTTATGGGGGCAGGAGAGATTGCCTGTGATGATTGACAGATAGCAGCTTTGTTTTAGAAGTATTGACATTTACAAGCCACTTTTTACTCCAGTCTACCACTGAGTAAAAGTCGTTCTCAAGATCAGCAGCGATTTTATGTTTGTCCGCCTCGCCATTTTGTGATAAGAAATTATATTTTGAGAGAAAGAATTAGGTTGTGAATATAACGACTAAGACAAGTATACTAACGCGAATGGAAAGATATATAACAAGAGTATTCATTATTTTCAATCGAAACACAATGTATCGATTTGATCTCCGTATTTGTTTTGGATTTTGATGGGAATTGTTTATTCTGAAATGCTTGAACATAAGTAAAGAGCAACAAGCTTAATTGAATGGCACATTGTAAAAGAACATTGTTGTTTTAGAAGACGGTCGACTAGTGATTTAGTTCAGCACCATCAAATTGTAAATGCTATGTAGAGATTTGGCTGCAAAACTGAAGTTTAAAGCAAACGTTCTTCTGCATGCAGTGTATTCTCCAGATCTGTCACTTCTTTCGCTCTAGATCTGTCATTTGTTTCACTCAACATCTACCAATAATTTCGCTCCAGATCCGTCAAGTTTCATAATAGTTATGTCACATGTTATCCTACAAATCTATCATTTATTTTGCCCTATATCTGTCACATGTTTCGCCTCAGATATCACGCGTGTTTCGTATTTCCCGCCATATCTATAATTTATTTCACCTTAAATCTGTCACATGTTTCGCCTCAGGTATCACACTTGGTTCTTTTTTCCCTTTACATCTATAACTTATTTTGCCTTATATTTGTCACTTGTTTGGCCACAGAGCTTAAACATGTTTCGTGTTTCCCTCCTCATCTATCACGTATTTTTCTTCACATCTATTATTTATTTCGCCTTATATATGTCACTTGATTCGTCCCAGATTTCACTTATATTTTGTGTTTCTCCCCACATCTATCAGTTATTTCACTTCATATCTTCTTTAAGCCCAGATATCTCTCTTGTTTCGTTCCATTTTACTTTACGATTATAAAAGTTTCTTTCCAAGAATTAATCTGATCAAAGCCATATTCAGTTTTTTCCTCGTGATGCAAAACGGAAGTTAGGTGCAAATGTTAGAAGAAATTTTAGAAGAAATTTAAGAGAAGATTAGAGAAAAAAAAAACACTTTTGCGATATGAATTTATTTGAAAAAAAGATTTTATTTAAAAATTTGCTCGTCATCTCATTATCAATTTATACGTATGTATATTTATACTTAAAAATTCAGGATTAAATATCTTTATAGAATTGGTAAGCAAATTATATACTCTGGTAACACGAGACTTGTAAAAAGATTGAATTTTCTTTTAAAATTATTTCATTCTAAGGAAGGAAACATAGCCACTAACACGCAGGGGTTACTGAGTGTGAAATAATATAGGAACCATTATTAAGGAGCGAAAAGAATAAGAACAAAATTTAAGAGGACAGAAGATAAAGATTGACATTGAATTTAGATTTTTTCAAATCAAACTTGACTGGGAAGCCAGAAACCGGAAAAGAGTTCCACAAGCGGAAAGTGGGAGAAAAGAAAATGTTAGTATAGAACTTACGGTACATCAAGCCATTTTGACTGTAAAATAACGAGATCTTGTAATTGCAGTAATGCGCTTAAATTGATAAAGTCTATGTACCTTAGAGAAGAGTTTATCAAAACATTCACCATGAAAGTATTTATATAAAATGCATAGGCATGCTAAATTACGGCGGCGGGAAAAATGACTGAGACCGAGATGACATATCAGGGCCAATAACATTGCAGATTCTTATTGGAATTTTATTAAGCAGCAATGAAAAAAATGAAATCTTTAAAGCAAAACTTATTTTGTCATATGTAGGTTTTTATTTCAATGGAGACGTACTGTTTGACGCAGAGAATCACCCCAGTTGACTAAAAATATCTCTCAGATTTTATACCTGAATACGAGGTATCTGGTAAACTAAGGTTTATCTAGACGCCGTAGACTACGAATAAGTGTACCTCACCTAACTTCATAATGTTGTAATATTAAATGTAAACAGGAGAGGGAAGTTTATATGCCATCAAATATGGTATGTTTAAATACTTCAATCTGTCCGTTCTATTAAATCATAAGCGACAAGAAAAAGAAGATTTAGTTATGTGAATGTATGGAAGACCAGAAAGATCATTAAAAAACCGTAAGATAGTAAATAAACTCGTAAAGTACAAATAGTGTACAATTAATGTTATGTATTTGATTACAAACAGATTTATATATATTTAATTACAAACAGATATAATAGGAGGCATGGTGGACCGAGTTCGAATTCCAGTCGCTTTAATTACATTCACTTACGTGCTAATTTAGCTCTTCTCCCTCAGCTATGTTCTTACAGCCAATAACAATTGACAACTTAACTGAAAATCTTCGTACCACATTCAGGGGTGTGAGTTATGGTAACAGAAAATAACCGCAAAACTGTGTTGCTAAAATTACTGTATTTTTTTCTGCTTCAAATATAACGGTTGACAAATTGCTAGCTTTCATTAAAACGTGAAAATTATCCAAAATGAAATTTTTTGTATATGCTGTAATGTCATGGTCATGCACGTGTTAAAGCATAAGAAACTGTTCTTTTTACAAATATTTTAGAACATTACTACATTATTCAAAGCTGATTTTATTAATTGACGGCTTAAGTATTTTAATGAATATTGCCTCGAGAAGCTGTAGTTTACTTTTGTTGTTTTCTTGGTGTAGGATAGTTGTGTTATTGATCATTATTTTTTATATTGTGACTGTAGACAGGAATGTTGTTGTAGATGTCTGGAAATGGGCGAATGGTGAGACAAATGTAGTGTAACACATCCTCTTAATGTAGTTGTTGTAAATCCAACATATATTTTTTTGTCGGAGATACTTTCTCCCAAGTAACATTTGAATTGATGGTTTTACGTAACACATCAGTTGGTGGGGAGGAGTTACTATGGATAATTAAATGAGTAGTTTTGTACCTTTTATAATATATAATTATTTTTATTTTTTATTAGGATCAACAAATGAGATTTTTTATGATTTTTTCATCCTGTTTGCAGTTATCGTGCATCTGGTTGCAATAGAAGAATTTCATATGTTCTTTTGTGGAAGTACCATATTCTGTTTGATGTGTATTGAGGCTTTTGAAATATCGTCTTATTTCTTCATCTACAATGTGGTTTAGGAAGTCATTATTAATGAGAGTCTGCTTAATATTTTTTTAGTTCAGAGTAAAATATCTTTTTTGTGGAGGAGTTGATTTGTGCTCGGTTAATTAAGTTGTGTATAAGTGCTCTGTTGTAGTAGTTAGGGAATTCACTCTTATAGTTGAGAGTGCAAAAGTTTTTGCTAGTTGTTTTTTTGTATGGGAAGGTAACTCACACCCCTGAAGATGATCTCGGAAATAGATCGAAAGTACTTGGGTACCTTGAGAAATGAATGATAACAGCATAATGTCAACGTTACAGCTCATTTCTGACATCTTTCAGTTATAATACGCGAAAGATTATCCGTGAATATGAACGATTTTATTAAAAATAAATTTATTTAATCTGACACACACACACACACACACACACACACACACACACACACACACATATATATATATATATATATATATATATATAAGAGGTAACGAATTAAGCTCGATGAAGTGCGCCGCTCCTCACGAATTCCGTGGTGGAACTAATCCAAGCTCCTTTGCCCATAGGATAGTGCCTCACCAAGCAACGTCTTCCGCAACCAAGCCGCTAAATCCATAGCGTGTTTCATGGTTGAAGCACAGGTATATTATTCAAGAAGTAGTAGGAAGATTTAAACAATTATTAAGTTACCTCTTCGTCACCAGGGCCCGTGGTACAGTTGGTATAACATCAGCATAACAATCACAACTGTCTGGGTGCGATTCCTGGTAGGGGATGCGCACTGCTGATGAGTCCCAAATATAGGACGAAACGGCTGTCCAGTGCTTTCTGCATTCTGTTGAGGTCGAATATAAATCTCGGTGATTTACTTAATAATTGTTCAAATCCTCCTCCTACTTCTTGAATAATATATATATTTATACATATAAGTCATAATATTATATATATATATATATATATATATATATATATATATATATATATATATATTACTTCGCACCTCACTTGCAACACTCTTTGGATACGTCACATTTACTAGTTCTACGAAACTCATGAATTGCCCTGCCTACCCTGATGATGACTGAAGAAAGTCGAAAGCTTGTTCCATACTTTTCGTACTTTTCTTCTGAAATGAACTCCGGATAATTTCTGACGGAATTTCTTCCTTGTCTGAGGAGCATTATTCGTGATTTCGAATAGCCGACCTGTAAAATTAATCGACACGAAGATGTCAGATGTTTCTTATAACATTTGCCTTAAAGAATACGTATATATGAATATGTACATAGATTTATGTGTACGAATGTATTTGTTAAATAATTAATTATTGCAGCTGTCCTAAATTAGAATTCCTTTATCGTGATGTTTTGAATCATTAAGAAAGAATGCGGGTTTTAGAAACAGAACGCTCCTAGCAAGACATGAATGATGACCAAGACTCAAAATGTACTAACGGGGTCAATGCAAGATGGAATAATGCTTCAATTAACAGTCTCAAGCAGCGTCTAAATTGCAGGCAAAATCTCGACAAGTCTAAAAAAAGTACAAATAGTTTTATTTTAAATATAAAATATAGAATTATTAGCGAATTAAAAAAATACGTTTTTAATCATTTCATCCCAAGCACGACGCTAATGTTTCCAGAGGCAAGAGTTGAGAGTGAAAGAGAGTGGGAAGATATTAATGAAGAGAAACAGTGATAAAAAGAAAGGCAGAAGTTAACGATTGATGTTTCATTTACATTTTTGAAGAACGTAGAAAGAGAATTTCATGGGCGGGAAGTAGGTGAAAAGGAGATATTGAGACATAAGGTTAGTATCTCACTAATTCAACAGCAAAACAGTGAGACTTAGCCGCCAATTTAGTAGCAAAATTATATTTGTGCAGTCGAGACACCAAGGAGGAAAGTTATCAGAATAATTGTTATGAACATATTTACAAAAGCGACAGAGAGAAGTCATGTCATGACGGTCAGAAAGTGAGTGAAGTCAAGATGCCAGGTCAGGATTAATTAAAGTATAAACCCATTTTTGAATTTTGTTAAGAATCTCGAGATAGCAGGAGCACCAGACCAAATATGGTAGGATTAATGAATATACGGACAAGTGGTATATTTATGCGCAAGAGGGATTCAAAAGAGAAAACTTTTCTGGCACGACGCACTGAACAAACTTTCCTAGAAGCAGACCTAGCAACTGATTTAATATAATCACCCCCACATCATATCAGTGAAAGATATGAGCACAAGAACGTGCAAATTTCTTCGAAAGAATGAAGACATTATCTATCTATCTATCTATCTATCTATCTATCTATCTATCTATCTATCTATCTATCTGCATACGGCTATATCGCGTTGAAACACCGGTTCTCATCCGACCACAAAAGTTAAGAAACGTCGACCATGATCAGCACTTAAAAAACGGGTGACCATTTTGGAATACCACATACTGTAAGCTTGTATGTGCGGCTGGTGTAAATGGATAGCAGCCGGAATTGGAAATCGGAGAGCAGAGTTCCCAATTCCAGCCGGGTGCTTTATATTCACTTAGGCACAAATACCTTTTGGAAAACTTTGAGTTCACTTCTCTCCACAGCTATGTGTTGATGTGTAGGACTTTTATGAGGAAAAAACATTCTTAAAATTTAAAATATTTTCTGATTTTAAATAACTTACAAAAATTTGATAAAAAACAAATCTATCGGTCCATATTTCACCAGTGAACACGATCTTTGGTGCTAAGAAACAAAACACGTTTTTTTTAAGCTAATTTGATGGTGTTGATTCCGAAAATGACCTTAGAAATTCATGGTTAGCTACCGGTTTTGCTGTACTGAAATTGCTCATTTTTGGAAAAAAGACCAATTTACGATCTTGGCTGATCACAACATTTACTTAATAACAGTCGTAAAAATCCATTAATTTTCGGGTAAGCCGGGAAGTTTATATCAGCCACCTGAAAGAAACTATTTTATAAGAAACTATTTTTATGAGTCAAAAATTTTAAAATAGTATCGAATGTTTCCAATTTATCGCCAAAATTCAAATTAACTGATAAACTTTATAAGTAATACACTTTATTAGTAATACGGTAATATAAGTATTACGGTTCATTTTTTTCATAGCCATGTAGATAAATTTCCAGATAATTTTAATGCCAAAAAGGTGGGATTTTAATGTATTGTTTTTTTAACATCTGGTTATAGTAAGAAAGTTAATTTAGTCAGATTTTGATGAAAATTTTGTTTTATTTTAGAAATGTGAAGATGTATTCTAGTTTTGTATTAAAAATGTATTATTGGTAATATTTTTTTCCTTCAAAAATGTGTTATGGTAATAATTTCTTTCCTTTAAAAATGTATATTTTTCTACAAGAGTCAATTTTTATGTACAGCTTTTTATAAAAGTCTATTTTTATACTTACATAGTGTTTTGACCCCAGTTTGAGGGATAACCATTTGCCCATAGCTGGGACTCTAACAGGTGCTACCACTCCGGGTCAGGGTGGACCTGGAAACAACAGCAATTAAGGGGTGGTTCCATGCTCCTCACAAGCTCCCAATCAGAGGCCTTCTGCTGGATGCAGTTTATCTTCATACACAGGACCATATAAATAAATAAAAATAAAAACTGTGTTGAAATGAGTTAAAGTCTGAATTCTATTCTATACAGTTAAAGTAAAAATCGAGCGTTCAACCATTAACGCGAATGACATTTTATCTCGCAAATGAGAATTTTGTTAAAATTATTTTTCTGATGAAGTCTTTTCATTGTCGAAACATGATAAGAGTGAAATTTTCTAAACTGTTCTAAGTATATTATTTACATTGTTCGGACTGTTGTCCTCATCGTTATTGCCATTTGTACGACATTTCGGCCGTTGTACGCTCCAGCTTTCTTCAGGTGCTTGGAACTTTGAAACGAACCGTTTATTTCGATCACATTCTCGTTCTATATGCCATATTACTTCCGAATGTCATTTGTTCACCAATGCTGTAGCCAAGTATTGAACTCACAACTCTTATGAACATGTCACTGGATCTAACCAACGCTTTTATTCCCTGGGCCATGTGTAAATACTACCTCAGCTCTGAAGGAAAGACAAACATTGTCTTATTCTGAAAATCAAGACGAACCGGATTTTCTGATCATTAAAAAAAACGATTGATTCATGAACAGCTTCGATCTCCTTAGTTGTTCTGACAAAATTAGCCTGTGTAGCAAACTTTAGACGTTTAGCATTTCATGTAATTCCTTTTGACAGTTATAGTTTCTTTGAGAATATCATCTGCACTGTTTGTTTATGTGCCATAATTTGCAACGGTGAGATTGGTTGCTTAAGTTATAGCACATGATGCATCAAGATTAACAGGAATGTAAAGTACCACACCTGTCTTGCATCAAGCAAATGAATCTGATGTTTACTTAAGTTTTTTATTTATTTATCTCACCTTCAATCTATTGCTCCGCCATCTTTGTATTTAACGTTTTAATTAGTTCCTTGCTTAATGAAGATGTTTTTCATCGACTGAATATTTAACTGATAGTCTAATCACGTGATCGGATCATATAATATTCGTTTCATATGGGAAAAAAGAAATAGTCAAATTATATTATTACTAAAGTTTGCATATGAATATGTTCAAATTACTTTGCGGTTATTGGCGCGGAAAATTGTATTAGTAATTCCAGTTCCGCTCTAGTCTGTCATGTCCGTTGTTTTTTTTTTTTTTTTTTACTAATGCCTTTCAGAAGGTCATGGATTTATCTGTTTCCCAGTTAAAGAGCATGATATACTGGACTATTTAATCTTATTTGGCAGCCAGTCTAGGAAGACTACTCTGAATTCAAAATCGTAGGGTGGCTGCGTACAGTGATTTTGTTGTCTTTCTCGAGAATAGACTAGACCAAGACCAGACTTCTTGCTGATAATACCATGTAACCCAATACAATCTGTAGCATGTTACTTGGAGTGGATAGGGGTGCCACCACTGCTCAAAGAAATACAGCGAAGGACAATTACTCAGTATGGCTACTCGGCAATTTTATGGGTTATAGTTTAAAATGGGACTAGACTGGATATAAACAGACGTCCCCTTATACTAAAATTCCTCTTTTTAGGTTAGTGAAATTTATAAAGCTTAAAACTTGTTTTATATTTATGAAATCACGATATCTTTTTTTCCCCTGGCGTTTATTTCTACTAAAATTCTATGTAAAGATAATTGTCGTTCTACAGTTTATTTTTATTGCCTCTGAGAAAATGATATGGTTATTTTCTTGCTCATAGGATCATACATTTGTAGACAGATATTTGGGATGTGAATTTAGCTTAGATATATGATTGTTTTCAATTCACATTTACGTATGGTATCTTGCGAGGTTGTAGGAAAAAGCCATAAAGCGTGCTTTGTTATGTTAGGAAAACTTCATCGATTCAAAGAAAATGGTAGGTAAAAGAGTGAAATATTAAGTACGGTATTAGTGGTTTATAATAATAAAACGTCAAAACATATGGAATTAGTACTAACAATTATTATTTCTTGACTTCTAAGAGTTGTGTTCCTTCAAACCGGCATTAGTAATAGCTTTCCACAGCTTCTTGTCTTTGTAGCTTTGAGCAATGGTTGTCTCATTAATTTTCCCCCAGTCATTGTTCTGTCATCCATTTACACAAGCTCGTTAGGTAATTTGCTTGATGTTTACCTCTTGCCATTAATATATCATGTGAGTGTCAAAACCTCCAAGTCCTCTTTACTAACTAACTCTCACTTTTTGATTCTGATTGAAACTATTCTTTTCATTTCCGTATTGATTAAAACTTCCTCGTTTCTCACATGCTACGTCCATGGTATTCTAAGTATTCTTCTGTGTGAAAACATCTCTGATGCTTCAAGTATCCTGTTCATCTGTATGAAAAACTCCGAACATTCACTGATTTGATTCACTGTATCTTCATCTTTATTGTTTTTAGTTGGAAATTCTCCGGAAATCATCATTAATTGTTTCAAATGTTCAAAAATTTATAAAATATTTTTATCATTATGAAATCGTTGCAATTAAAAATTATTTTTAAAGACACAAGGAGAAGAAACAAAATGTGATTTAAATTTTAGTTTTGCAAATGTCGGCAATCGAACCACTTTGTGTTACCTCAACGAAATTCAAGAATAAAGATTTGGTACGACAAAACGAGTTCTAGTGCTTATATTTTATACTGAAAACTTTCAAATGCATTACGCAAGATTTTAGTTTATCGTAAAAATAATCTAAAATATATAACTTCCTGATAAGTACAAATAAACTTTGACTAATACTTTTGCTTACTCAAAAGTTGGCGCAAATATTAGTCAATGCATTTCGATAAAATATAGATTTATAGAATACGTTTTCTTCCCTCCTCCTCCCCATCTTCTTCTTCTTCTTCTTCTTCTTCTTCTTCTTCTTCTTCTTCTTCTTCTTCTTTCGGCCCTTTTCTCTTTGATTTTTTTTCTTTGTTGTCCCGCTATTTTGTTTTGCGTACCTCGTCTGGTGAGCCATTATTAGTGAGTTCGATTCTAATTTGATGTCCTGTATTAGATTCAACATGAAATAAGCTGACAAGGGTTGTTGTATCTGGAAACTATCCGAACCACCGTCACTCATTTTCTTTTGAATCCGAAGGCGCATTTCAATATCAAACAATGCCTTCCAAAAGCAAAACAGTGTATTAAGAACAGAAAAATTCCATTAGAAAAAAAACCTAAAAAACAATAATGTCAATTATCTTATATTGCAGTGAATACTGAACAATTGCGCAGATGAACAAAAGTCTTGAGTTAAAATAAATGTGATTCTAGAGAAGGTAGTTATAAAGAAATGATACTTGTACTTAGCATCAGAGAGAGTTAAAATTGAATAGTCCTGGGTATGATGCTAAACTACATCCGGCAACAAGGCCTCTTATCGGGAGATTGACGGTTTCGAAGAGCGTAGAACCACCTCTTAATTGCTGTTGTTTCCAGATACACCACGGGTGGTAAAAACCTTTAACATCAAAACTATGGGAAAATAGTAAACTCTTAACCAAAAACAAAACACTATGAAAGTATAGCAATACATCTTTATAGCAAAGTGACCAAAAATACATTTTATCTGTAGTTGAAGGTATGCAATTGGATTGAAAACATTTATATTTCGGCATTAAATAATCCGCGCATATTAACAAACTGTAGCGAATTCAGCCAGATCCGTTTAAAGGCCCTCAAATCTCTTCAAAATCCCCTAAATCTCTTTAAAATGCTACCTAACAACCAACATGAAAGAACCTTCATGACACATTAATCTTATAATATCCTACAATTTCTTAAAGAAATCAAACTGTACTCCAAAATATAAATTCAACAAAACTGTAACATGTAAAACACACATATCATCGCGTCTATTATGTCCCCACAAATATGTGCACAAAAGCTGAGTATCATTTACCCTGTACAAAGTTGTAAAAATAGAATAAGTTATCATATTTTTATTGCTTCAAACTTCTCAAGAAAATTAAATTTAAGCATTAAATGATCCATAAGGAGTTGCTATATCGTTAAAAAAAAAAAAAAAAAAAAAAAAAGAAAACAGTTGAAATTTCTTGGAAAAATGAGATAATAGGTTTAGAAGAATTTAACTCTCACAGGAAATATTAAAGGCAAGAAGAGGAATAGTGAAGTAACTTAATGATTTTATGTAAATGGATAGTAGAATGGGTAGCGAATGAAATAATAAAGTGATAAACATTGTTTAGAGAATAGGAAGTTGTAGAGAGCCATGATCAACCACGTTCGGATAGGGCACATATCAGTTAGTCTACCAATTATGTCTTTTCAGTTTACCTTCTATCGCTCTTTTTTTTCATCATTATATTTTATTTTTCCTTCCTTTCTTTTCTTTGCTTTTTTTTTTCTTAATCCTTATCTTTATTTTTTCTTAATCCTTATCTTTATTATTTCTTAATCCTTATCTTTATTTTTTCTTAATCCTTATCTTTATTTTTTCTTAATCCTTATCTTTATTATCTCTTAATCCTTATCTTTATTTTTTCTTAATCCTTATCTTTATTATTTCTTAATCCTTATCTTTATTATTTCTTAATCCTTATCTTTATTTTTTCTTAATCCTTATCTTTATTATTTCTTAATCCTTATCTTTATTATTTCTTTAATCCTTATTTCTTTTTAATTTCTTAATCCTTTATCTTTATTTTTTCTTAATCCTTATCTTTATTTTTTCTTAATCCTTATCTTTATTTTTTCTTAATCCTTATCTTTATTTTTTCTTAATCCTTATCTTTATTATTTCTTAATCCTTATCTTTATTTTTTCTTAATCCTTATCTTTATTATTTCTTAATCCTTATCTTTATTTTTTCTTAATCCTTATCTTTATTTTTTCTTAATCCTTGATCTCGCTTCAAAATTTTCTTCGTTATTTACTCTCAACTTTCTTTTCTCTGACACATGATTCCAATTTGCTTCTTGTATCTTTCCCTTTTTTCTCATTACCTGTTTTCCTCTTTTCTCTTATAACTTCCTCTCCTCTTTCTCCTTCTTCTCTTTATTGCAACCCCCCCAGCTTCTTCCTTGATTCGTAATTTTCTTCACGTCATTCTATCATTGTACCAATTCCATTAAACTAAGGTATCTTTCCTTACAAACATCATACAAAAGTTTGTCTTATTTACTATAAAACATTATAAGAATAGAAAACATTTTACGTAATTTTAAATGCACTGGAATGCAGCAGCTGATTTTTCTGCAGTTTCTATTAACTACTCTGCAAATGCAAGTAAACAAATACATCTGTGTATATCCGTGCAAATCTATCTATCTGAATATGTGTATATATGAATTCCTTTTTCTGTATTCAGTGCCTGCAAAAAGACTGCAGATGATGTGCTAAAATCTTAACAGATAAAGGTTACTGTAACACAAGTAAAGCATGCCAACAAGGTGCGTCTTCTAAGTTAAACAATTTGCCATTTGGTCCGTGTGTGGGAATAGTTTTATTATTATATCATTTATCTAACAGGAATGGCAATTTTGAAAAGTTCACGATGACCAACTCGAAGAAAAGGCCTTCACTTAGGCAGATATAATTTTCTCATCTTTACCGAAAAGAATAAGTAATTTCCCCTGCGGATAAAGGAATCTTGAACAATGCATTATTTAACACTTTAAAACCTTATGTCATATACGGTTTCTTGTTGGCTTACTAATGTATTTGGAAGATTTACTAAAATCTTATTTTCCACTAATTTTTTTCCAACTAGTGTTCAACTTCTTTATTATCGTCATAAAATTTCGGTCTCTTCTTCAGATTTTGAGTTGTTTTTAAACTTAACTAAACATCGTGGACAATCATGTCTCGCTAAGGATTTCTTTTTCATTATCTGTGAAATGCTATGATTCTAAGGAAAGGCAGCAGAATAATTTTGTGATGTCTTCTCCACTGTTTGAAATTTAAGGTAGTACTTGTCATAGATTGGCTGTCACTTCTGTACAACAGCCGAAACGTCTTGGCAACAAAGATGAGGACAAGAGTCTGAAAAATGTAAATAGTATAAATAATTGATAAAAGTCTTACAGCTCAAGTCCAGAAGGTCTTATGAAGTATTGTTTTCTTTAAGGTTTATAAGATTTTTGTAATTTGGAATAAATGGGGTAATATATTCAGACTTTTAAAAATAATTTGTTCTAATCTGTGTTTTACCCCGTGAATTTAATTTTTATTGAATTTTATTATTTTTTAAATTACTTATCGTATTTATCGAAAAGCTGTTCATCAAATGGAAACTCAGCAAGATTTGAATTTGAAACCTCTAACATTTTGTATTCAGTCCTTCCAGAAGTTTCATGTTGGCTAGGCTAACAATGTAAGAGGTCTTTTTTTGTTTCCAGTTCAGATTTGCTAAATTTGGAAGAGGATAGCTCTTATGTCTTATGTGTAGATTTTTTTCTCACTGAACGAATGCAGTTTGCTGGCGTAATACTTAAACTAAAACCGACATTTATACGTCTATCAAACTCCAAATTTATTCTCCAAATCAAGCACTGTTAGAATAAAAAGGTATGAATGTGCAATACTGAAAATATCACTGATAGTTTGTTCATATACTTTTACGAATATTTAAATAAATATTATAACGTCTTTAAAATCGATCAAGAGGTCATGGAAGGCATAGCAGTTTTCAAGCTCGACGATGAATTCAGGAAAATTGCAGAGTCTTATTTAGTTTAATGAACTGCTGATAGAAGACACGGAAAAGAAACCACAAAACATTTTACAAAAGGTAGAGAAAGAAATCGAGGAAAAAACGAAATAAGCATAGACAAAATGAGCCGAAAATGCAAATTACAGGTCGGGATATCAAGCAGGTACAGAAATTGAAATATCTTTGTAAGTAATTGTCTATATATCTGAGATGAGGTAGTATTTACAGTATTTACATTATTCGGATTATTGTCCTCATCTTTGTTGCCATTTGTACGACGTTTCGGCCGTTGTATGCCCCGGCCTTCTTCAGGTGCTAGGAATTTCGAACAAAATCTTTTATTACAATAACTTGGGTATATATCTCCACCCCTTTGCGTAGAGACTCTTCTGGTAGTCATGTAACTTACAGAGTTAGAGAGAGAGAACTCATGACTACCAGGGGAGGGGAGGCTCTATGCAAGGAATGAAGTAATTGTAATAAAGGTTTGTGCTCGAAATTCCTAGCACCTGAAGAAGGCCGGAGTGTATAACGGTCGAAAAGTCGTACAAATGGCAACAAAGATGAGGACAATAGTCGGAATAATGTAAATACTGTATCTTTGTATGCGTTCTGACATGCGATACTAAAATCCAAAGACGTATTAGAATAGCCAAAGGTTAATTCCAAAAGTTAAGCAGAGTATTAAGACAGAAAAATATCGTTGGAAATAAAGAATAGAGTACTGAATTGTTATGTGATATGTATGGCAGCGAATACTGGACAACCTCTTTAAAGATAAAGAAGAGACTCGAAGCAACCGAAATGTTCTTCTACAGAAGGATGCTGAGGATATTATGGACCGAACATGTTAGAAACAATGAAGTTTTCGAGAGAATAGAAACAAAAGTAAACTTCTACTTAACATCAGGAGGAGTGCTGAAATTTCCGGGACACGTAATGAAAAAAGCAGGCTTGGAAAATCTGATACACACAAGGCAGATGGAGGAAAAGAGGTACAGGGGAAAGCAAAGCGTGACATACTTAATGGGTTTGAGCAAATGGATGGCGAAATAGGGTTTGGGATCAATATCAAGAAGACAAAACTTATCAAGAGAGAAGATGTGGAGAGCCATGATATCTTACGTTTTGAAGAGACACAGCACATAAATGTTTCTAGTTTCCCTATTTTATCAAAATCTTTTCCCCGAAGGGAATAACGGACCGTGGAATAAAGCTACATGCCCTTGATCGCTGTAGGCAAATGCGGACATTAAGATCGTGAACCTTAGTTCTCGGAGTCATTTGAGTGAACCTTCTGCTAATAAGGCTATCGATTAAATATAATCATTCTCACATTATTAATAAGATATCAACCACAGCTTTGGATGAATGAAGCAAATAATTATAACATGATAATTATAGATGCGCATGCAGACAAACAGTAATTTATCTGCTAATGTATTTGACTATATGTGGATTATGACAAGGTAACTCACTGATTATTGCGGATGCGTATATATTAATAACTGTATATATTCCCGAATATCTTATTATTTCAATTTATTTTGTTAATGCTTTTGTTAAACTTAAGATTTAAAATTTGTAATAAAAATAAAGTTAAGTGAATCTAATAGTCGATTAATAATGCCGATCTCTATTTTAATCAAATATTAATGTTAATGCCCCAATAAATTATTTTTAGTATCTGTTCTTATATTCTTCAAATTAGAAATTGCTTTGTTTTGATTGGTTCACTCTGTCTATACAACAATGCCTCCCTGATTAAGGGGGTTTGGCTAGTCTTGAACCTTTTAAAACTCTACAAATTAAAATAAACTTCATCACTTGATAAGACACAGATAGTGTCGAAACAAAATGGCGACTTTTTTATGTTACAAATTATACACACACACAAACATACACACACACACACACACACACACACACACACACACACACACACATATATATATATATATCTGTCACGCTCATAGAGAGAGAGACAATAGCGAGGCAGCGTCGGCTCAATTCATTAGAGGTAATAGGGAGGCAGCGTCAGCTCAGCTGATTTTATTCACTACTAATAAATTTTACTACCAGTAATGAAATCTGTTGCCGCGTGTTTTCTCTTTAACAGTGCCTTATTATATTATTTTTTGCAAAAATCATGTCAGCGACTAGTGAAGAATATCTTTAATTGGAGTAGATAGATCTATCTATCGCCCGGTTCACACTCCACCCACATCTATTGAACAGGTGAAGAGGCTCATCCCTTGTTCCCTGTTTAGGATGTGGTTTCCGGCTTTCTCTTTAACAATCTTCTCACTTCATTTCTTTTTTCAATTGGAGTAGATAGGTCTATCTATCGCCCGGTTCACACTCCACCCACGTCTATTGAACAGGTTAAGAGGCTCATACCTTACTCCCTGTTTAGGATGTGGTTTCCGGCTTTCTCTTTTCCAATCTTTTCACTTTGTTGTTTGTTTTTTAATTGGAGTAGATAGATCTATCTATCGCCCGGTTCACACTCCACCCACGTCTATTGAACAGGTTAAGAGGCTCATCCCTTGTTCCCTGTTTAGGATGTGGTTTCTGGCTTTCTCTTTTCCAATCTTTTCACTATTACGTAGCCCCCTGCACATCAGTGGCGTTACCGCCTTGCTCGGGGTGATACGATTAAAATATATATATATATATATATATATATATATATATAGAGAGAGAGAGAGAGAGAGAGAGAGAGAGAAAGAGAGAGAGAAGAAAATTCAACGCGTAGTTAAACGGTTATAAATCCAGAATTTATTTCGGCTGTTGTAAAAATACAAGGTGCTTCATCAGAACCGTCGATGCCAGTTACATAAGTAGAATCACTCAACGGCTTGACAGTAGAACCAAACAGCATATTCCACTGAAAATCAGGAACCATACCTGGCAAGAAAATGTACTTGTTACTTAACACGTATTTACTCTAACTCAATATATAATGTGTTTGTGTATATAAGTATAGTCATAGTCATGTTTTATATTCCGAAAACAGCGAGCAAATTGTTACGATGTCCATAATTGATATTATTAAGTGTTGGCTTTTTATTTTTTATTAATAATGCTTCCGTTATTTTTTAGCTTTTTCTTTTTTGCATGTGGATGATGCAGTTATATTTGTATTATCACTGAGTATGTTATGGATAGAGTTTGAAAGGTTGCCATGTATATTTAAATGAGATCTAATCTAATCTGCACCCTGGTGAGGTCACCCCAGTTTCACCACCAAACGACTGAGTTTTTAACCAAACAGATGAGATAAACGGATGCCTACGAAAATATAGGCAAAAACTTGGTTATAATATAACTAGCAGTATAGCCCGGCGTTGCTCGCATGTAATGAAAGCTTGAAAACTAATCCATGGTCCTGGTGCTCAGACTCTTTCGAGTTGGCACCAATAGTTGTTTTCAGTTAAAGCGAAACCGTAGACTGAAAGAAAAATGAATTGATGTAAGTCAAATTTTTATTTCCTGGTATCGATATCAAATAAGTTTTTTTCGTCGTTAACTGAATTTTGAAATTTAAATAAGTCCTCTTAGTAGATGGTATCATGGCTGAGACTAAGAACTACAATGATACCTACTTAGAGCTAAACCCGAAGCAAAAACTAAAATAAAAAGGGCTGAAAAAATACAGACATACAGGCAGATAAACAGACACATACACAAACATCTTTATTTATATATATATTATCGATTTTCTGCACTATTGTGAAGAACTGCAACCTTGAAACTTCTGAATATCGTTTCTTATGTCTTTGTCTATGAGTGTATCAAATTTGATTAAAATCGGACCACTCCTTCCCTAATCCGATTTTTTCGATTATCGATTTTCGATATTTATCGGGAGTACCTCGACACAAAACTTAGCTAAGAACACTCGCAGACACTTATAGTACAATTGTGTCAATTTTCAAGAAAATCGTTCAGCCGTTTCGGAGTCTATAGGTAACGGACACATACACAGACAAAGTCCATTTATAAATAAGTTTAGATATCAAGAGAATCATTAAAGACTTCGGGATGTTCTACTTTAAATTTGAATTTGAAATTCTTGGCGACTGGCGTATTGCGGCATAAAACTGAGACCGCTCCATTTTGTTTCCCAACGCTTTTTTTTTTGTTTTTAAATATACCGCATTGGGATAACGTTAGATTTGTTAATAAAGATTAAATGTTTGATGAAGCTGGACGCAAATGTACTGAAGAAGGCTAAGAAATTAGTGCACTTTCTCTACATCTTACTAAATTTCTTTTTCTTTTAAGTAAAAATGCAATCGATTCAGACCTGGTAGCTCAACTCCAGTCACTTTCTCACCGACGTAATGTGGCTTCCCTTTGTCTCTTTTTTCTACAAATTCTTTCACGACTTCTGTTTCGATGAGCTCAGCTCCCTGGTAAACCCTCTGCATGAATTTACTCGAGCTACTAGACTAGCGACTAGGTCTTTTACAGTGAGACCTATCAAATGTAACCGCAACTTCTCTAGCAGTTTTCTTTCTGGCACTTTCCGTCAGTGAAATTCCCTTCCGTATACTTGCTTCCTTGACAGCTACAATCTCCAGGAATTTAAATGCAATGTCAACTGCCATCTCCTATCTCTTTGATTCGCATCCTTTCCCTGACAAGCCTTGTATCATGTTCTTCTTCCTTTCCGCTCTATTCTCATGCAGCTCTCTTCACGCCAGTGTTCTCATCCTTCTCTTACCCATTCTCTGACATCCCTGTAACTTGTTCCTCTTTCTCATCACTCACCTCTTATGTAACCTCATGCACACCGGTGGCTGTACTGTCTTGCTTGGGGGGAAATGATTATAAAAAAAACTATTTTAAAGGAAATTATTGTCAGATTTGTTTCGATGAAACATTTTGAAGATTTTTTTTCATTTTTGGCATTCTGTTACTCACCATATATATTATATATATATATATATATGTAAACATAATGAGATAAATTGTTAGATAGATAGATAGATAGATAGATAGATAGATAGATAGATAGATAGATAGATAATGACCACATAGAGAGATACACAGAGGAAGAGATAGTGAGAGAATAAGGCTTTATGTTATCTTAATGACTTTTAAAGTCACGTCATACATCTTTTCTCGTTTCTACCCAATACTTTCTGTCCAAAGTTTGTTTACCTTCAACATCTTCCATTACAGTCTTACGTGTGTTTTACTGCAATGTACAAATACTTGGTTTAATTGCCAAAAACTATCAGAAGTTGTTTAGTAAAAAACATCGCAGACTGTATTATCTTTATTGTATAAAACTGTTGAAAAACTCGACCATGAAAAATCTCGGGTTACATTTTTTCAAACAAATATTCGTCAAAAATATTATATTACAGTACACAATGTTAAGAATTTTTTCACTTAGAAAGACAAGGAGAAAAATAATTTTCGTGTAAGGTACATACGTACATAAACAGAGAGATACTTATAAGAATAATTGTGTACTACTTTGCGAATATATTTCACATCATTGCGTGAATACGATCATCATTTGTGCGTTCACGTTCACTATTGTAAGTATATATATATATATATAAATATACATATGCATACGTATATATATATATATATAAGTATACATATGTATACGTATATTTATTTTATTGTGTTTCCCTCTTTTTTGCTCTTCATTTTCGTCGTTACTGTTACTTTCGTTTAGTTCATTTTCCAACGATTTTTCTCCTGATGAGATGTTGGACGAAAGGGCCTTTGAGACTAACAATACATTATTTGTTTTTAAAATAGTATATATATATATATATATATATATATATATATATATATATATATATATATGAAAACATTCTGGCTATATAAAAATGTACTGTCTATATGCATATATATATACCCATTCTAGTTCTCTAACTATCTTTTTGGTGTTAACTTTAAATTCATTAAATGAAGGAAACGTAGTTCTTGTTAGCCCAAATTCTTTCGATCTCCTCCGATATCTTCCTCAGAGGTGATTTACGAAGACAAACTTAATGTATCTGTAATCGTAGTGATGATTGTTTTTGTTAATGCGCTCTGTTATAATGGTTTTAAAATTACGATCTTTTGTAAATAAACGTTACCATTGCAAAATTAATTACCAGAGATGGCAATTTGCAACATGGTATTAAATGTTAGTAAACGCAAATGTATTTTAAATACTCGTAATAAATCTTATTCTGTGTTTGTTGATTGGTTTTTATATAGAGAGCCTCGAGAATTTGAATCTTTAGTATTTTCGTGATATGGTATATTAGTATCGTCAGCAAGAATTTTTCTGTAATTGTGAAGGTGGATAGGAATGTGTCTTTAAATGTTGTGCAATAGAACTTGTATCTGACAAATGGAGTCTCAGATGTCTTGATAATTTTGTTGTCGTCAAGCCAACATATATACTTACTTTTTGTCAGAGATACAATCTCCCAAAGAACATTTAAACTGGCATACAATATTGTTCATTTGCAAAACAATAGTTGTTGGAGAAATATTATTGAGTATAATTAAGTTAGTAGAGCTAAATTTATATATAATTGGTTTTATTTTTTTACTGGGGTCAGTGGAGAATATATACTTATAAGATTTTTTAGGATTTTGTCATCTTGTTTATAGTTCGAATGCATTTAATGATAGTAATGTAGGTCGATATAATTAAGTTTATTGAGAAAAATATGTTCTATTTTTTCATGTTACTGTTTCTAATGTAATCAGGAAAAATCACTTTTTAATGAGAGTTTAATGATTTTTTTAATTCAGATAAAATATTTTGTAATATATATATATATATATATATATATATATAGAGAGAGAGAGAGAGAGAGAAAGAGAGAGAGAGAGAAATTGGTTTTTGAACAGAAAATTCGAGATGAAAATGCCCCTGTTATCGATCAACCTATCGGTTCTTGAGCAACATTACTGAACCGAGTTAACCCGGAACTGAATCATTTCTGAGTCGACCGCCTTGTTGTACACATTCGTGTGTTGCGCTGTGCTTTTCTTTTCCAATTTTATTGTACTGTGTCTTTTTGCTTTTCATTTGTCCTCAGTCATGGCTCAAAAGGAAACTGACAGTTATACTGCATAGTGGGTTTAAGTGGGTTTAACGACAATACCGGAAAAAAAAACATTGTTCAAGTCTTCTCGTTACTTTCCTTTTTAGGAAGTTTGTACTTAATATTATATAGAAACTTTCGCGGCAAATATAAGTAATCATCTGAGGGTCCAGGAACGGACGAACCTATTTTCTTTTGATTCCTATGGAGAATAGTTTTTGTTTAAGAACATTTCGGATTTCAGGAACGGATTAATTTCGTGAACCGAGCTTCCACTATATATATATATATATATGTATATATATATATATGGTCAGTTTATGAGTGGGAATTTCCGAGCTATATGGCCCGGCCAAAAAATACCTATTTTTCCCTACTCGTGCTTCTACCCTTCGGCGGAACCACGACCGGGTTATTCGCTCTGCTAGGAAGCAGAGAGCGCCCTCTGCCCGAAGACAGAGAGCTGACAGTGAGAGAGATAGTTGCTGCGAGAAAACTCTCTGTGAAAATCACTATATTTAGCTGTCCCTCCCATTAAGGGCAACATGTGACACATGGTCAGTTTATGAGTGGGAATTTCCGGGCTATATGGCCCGGCCAAAAAATACCTGTCTATTTTTACCTAGTGATGGTTCTACCCTTCGGCGGAACCACGACCGTATTAGTGCTCTCTGCTCGGAAGGCAAAGAGCTCACCCTGCCCGAAGGCAGAGTGCTGACAGTGAGAAATGCCGTCGCAGCGAGAAAACTCTCTGTGACAATCACTATATTTAGCTGTCCCTCCCATTAAGGGCAACATGTGACACATGGTCAGTTTATGAGTGGGAATTTCCGGGGTATATGGCCCGGCCAAAAAATACCAGTCTATTTTTCCCCACTCGTGCTTCTACCTTTCGGCGGAACCACGACTGGGTTATTGCTCTCTGCTCGGAAGCAGAGAGCGCCCTCTGCCCGAAGGCAGAGATCTGACAGTGAGAGAGATAGTCGCAGCGAGAAAACTCTCTGTGACAATCACTATATTTAGCTGTCCCTCCCATTAAGGGCAACATGTGACACATGGTCAGTTATGAGTGAGAATTTCCGGGCTATATTGCCCGGCCAAAAAATACCTGTCTATTTATCCCCAGTGGTGCTTCTACCTTTCGGCGGAATCACGACTAGGTTTTTGCTCTCTGCTCGGAAGGCAGAGAGCTCCCCCTTCCCGAAGGCAGAGAGCTGACAGTGAGAAATGCCGTTGCAGCGAGAAAACTCTCTGTAACAGTCACTATATTTAGCTGTCCCTCCCACTAAGGGACAAC